>VZTO01023924.1:0-13519 GCA_013400615.1 Syrrhaptes paradoxus | reverse complement strand
GTTACTTTTCTTTAAAAAACCTTTAAAGAATTGAATCGATAACTATTAGATTGAATGAAGGTGAGATTTTATGATAATACTCTTAATCAATTAGTATTTGCTCTCAATTTCCAGAAAAGGAATCAAGTGGGAAAATAACGTGAAATTTTTATTTTATTGGGTAATGGAAGCATAAACTTAAAATTGATTTGATTCAGTCTGAAAATTCAAATTCATTATAATATAGCTCATTTTATAGAGTCATGGAATGACAAGGTTGGAAGGAAGATCAAAGACTAATTCTGCTGTTTATTTTTTAAAGACCTTCAAGACACCTTCAGTGGTGAACTCTAAGCTTCCCAGGGGTGAGATGTTTCAGTGCCTCACTCTTCTCAAGAGTTTTTTTTTGTTTTGTTTTCCTAGTCTTTCTGAGTCTTCCTGATCCAGTTTAAGCCTTTAATCCTTGGCTTGCTTGTTATTTATATAGAAAACAAGATTTTTCACATTTTTTTAATTCATTGGCCTTTTATGTCTGTGGAACATTTTATGTGCTTCCACTCATAGTCTTACTCCATTGTTTTTTAGACTAAGCAGTTCCAGATTGTTCACTCTTTCCTTGAAGACTGTGCTTTCTTGACCTCTTACAACACTTGCTGATTTCCTCTTGCATTCTTGTAGTTGATTCACGTTCTTCTTTATGAGCCATGCTCAGAACAGGGTACAGTATTGTAGTCTGCCTTCCCTAAAGCTTAGAGGGAGGGAGTGGAAGGGTTATGTCATATTTATTTCAAGTGCAAACCTTGAGCTGACCTTATTTACAGTGTCATGCCATTGCTGATCTAATTTTCTATATTTCCTACAAATCCCTTTGGTTATATATTCATTTTTATGCAGCTGCTTATCCTTGAAACACAGTACTTACTACACTTTGAATAGTAGGGGGGGATCTGGCAGTAATAAGTAAAATTCTAGACCCCAGTCATCCAGTTTATGGTGATTGATTGCTACATAATGTAGAGCAGAGTGGTGACCGGACTCACAACTCACTAGCCAGGCAAGAATTGCTGCTATCTATTTGGCTATATTTAAATAGCCTTATCATAGAGGAACCCATGCAAGACTGGTTTCTGTCTGCTTTCTGAATTGTTTCCAGTGAAATTTTGCACTGTGATGCAGTGTCTCTCGTTTCTCACAATAACAGTCATTCTTTTGTTTTATGTAGTATCACATCTGTGACTTGACTGTGTATCAGCCACAATAACAAGGATCTGAATTTAATACTTTGTATTGTTATGGGAAGGGTAAGAAAGAGGAGAAAAAAAAGGACACATATGACCTGCTCATTTAAACCAAAATATACAAATAACCAAAATGGTGTTACTTTGCCTACACATATTTTCTTACCCATTTCTCATTTTTGATTTACATTCTTTCTGACCTTTAGTTAGAAAAGCTAGGCTTTTTCTACTTTGAATGAAAAAGTCCTGTCCAGCATATTTATTATTTTTTTTCTCCATTTTTGTGTTAGTAACTGGGAAACACAAAAGCTGCTGGTGATGTCCATCATCTGTGTTCTTATGCATTGGAGTTGCCTAAAAAGCTGTATGTCAGTAGTCTGTGGTTCCTGAGTAATAGCTGCCAATTTATCAGAAATTGGGAAATGCCATTAAAGTGTTTCTCTGGTTCAGATAACTAGTATTTGTGAAATAGCTACTAATGTCGGTGATCTTGTTCTTCATTAAATTATTTAACTACTGCAGAGCTTTGAAAAATTGGCTTTGCAGAAAGTCATTCATTGCTTTAACAAATAGGAGGATCATTTGGAAAGTCCAAACCAGATTATGAACAAGTACTTCAAGAGCAGAAACGTAGTTCTGCTGAGGTACCTGCTTAACTTAAAATATCAGAGATAATTTAATTCGTATGTGCAGTGGTTATCAAGAGAAGAACATGAAATTAATCTTTTAAAAAAGAGTTATTTAAGTGTCTTTCTGTTTTGTGATAATCTATGCAACTTTTTTCTTAGAACAATGCAATATTGCCTACTGCATATAACCTTTTTTTTATACGAAACGGAGGTTTAATTGTATGGAAAACAAAACCCCCAGTATCATTCGTGTTTCACTGTTGGAGAAAGAGCTGGGGTGGGGGGAAAAAGAAAGGATTGGTGTGAAAAACTTTAATAAAATGGATATACTGAGTTGATTCCACAGTTTACAAAATCCAGTCTTAAAACAGATTTTAATTTTGATAACATGAAAATTTTTAAAGCTCTAATTATGGACTCCTTGTGGTAGAGCTGTAAAGCATCGTTCAATAGTTGAGTTTGATATTCCCAAATTTGAAGTTTAATATCTCTAGTAGTGATTAAAGATAATGCTAGAAGGATGAAGTGAGAAGTCTGTGGGACTAAAAATATATTTGAAAGACTCCTAATCAGAAAATGAGTTGTTTTAATCATGTTTCTCCTGATAAAGTATACTGTTGTTCTTATTCCACTTGTCATTTATATCAATATGTAACAATATCATCTTTATTATGCTTTTGAAATGTCTAATCTTTTATTTCCAGATCCATTTGAGGCTTTCATAATTTTTTCTATTCGACATGAGATCAGAAAAATTGATCTTCACAAACGTGACTACAGCCTCTTAGTTCCTGGTTTAAGAAATACAATAGCACTTGATTTTCATTTCAGTCGGAGCTTACTGTACTGGACAGATGTGGTAGAGGACAAAATTTACAGAGGCAAGCTCTCTGATACTGGAGGTATGACTTTAATCCTTAATTTCTTAACAGCAAGAAGAGCTGCAGTTACAGGGTGTTAGAGCTGATAAATAGTAACCAAGTACTATTTACAGAAACAGAATTTATGATGGCATTCTGCCTTGAAAAAGGTGTATATCTAGACTGTACTCGCTGTGAAGCTAGCAAAAGTCTTTTTGTTACTTAAGTTTCCTTTTGCAGTAGGCTACAGGGGGAAGAAAATGGCAAATGCAAAGGACTGATATTTCTTCCTGGTCCAATGAGTGCAATATTGATTTTTTCCCTTTTTTTTTCTTTTGCAATTTACCTTCACATTATTGAAAAAGTGTAACATCTCATCAGATTTCTGATAAATTATCTTCTCTCACTAGGTGAAAGATTTTGTTTCATAATTGTATAGCAGTCAGAAAGACTTGTTCTTTGCCATGGTGACATAATTAAGGCTTACAACAATATAATCTCATAATATATGTAAAAGTGTTTCTACAAAATGTTCTTTGTTTAAGTATATATTCAGGTGCTTTCATTCCTGCATGAGCTAACGATCATAAGTGTGCTTGTTTTTTGTTTTTTGTTTTTTTTTTTAATAAGTTCACATACACATTCCTGCATATGTTCTCAGACACGTTTGGTTTTGTTCTTCTGGTTTTTTTGTCTTCTTAGTAGAAGGTATTTGTGGATGAGAAAGAAATATCTTACACTGCTGAGTATGTAAAGACAGCCAAAGACTTGCTACTTGTCATTAACAGTTGTGTTTGAATGAAACCAGTGACGTAGTCTGTGTCGTCGTCATGTTGTGTTACAATCACACTGTACCAGAACCCAAGTGACCTCTGTGCTGTATTAAATAAAAACTAATTTGCTCACTCCGTCTTGCGACTGTCAAGAGCTGACTTGCATCTGCAAAAAGCACTGTACCTTCTTGAAGTCCTAAGGGCTAACAGGATTCTTGTGTACTTGCCATTTATGTGAAAAATTTTGAGACCCACCAGAGGAATTATTTGGTAGGGAAGAGCTCTTTGTAGGTAGTGACAGTATGAATTATACATGTGAATTCAAAAAACCAAAGTAAGGCTATTGTAGAAATTTTCAAAATACGTAGTCCAAACTGGATTCTCCCTGCCATTTCAGTCTTCATCAGAGTCTTTCAGTTTTCTCTTTTTCTCATTGAGAAAGAACTGAAATAGAGCTGCATGACTTTTGTCTAGTATGTCTGCTCACAGGGGGCGAAGCATGAGCGTGTCCTTCACAAATGCTGCAAAATAGGTCCCTGGTAATAGGGCATATCTATGTCTCCTGTGTTATTCTGCGTGTGATCCCTGATTTTTATGGAAAGTTTCAGAGCTTTACTTACTAAACCATCAGAGAATTCAAAATTTCTGTTACTATGGAATGAATTTTATTTGTATACTGTCAAAAGTGAACTTATGTACAGCAGTCTACCTCATTTGCAAAGAAAAATGTCCCGTGGAACAAAGTATCATCCATCAGATTAATCAAGAATTTACTCCAAGAGATAGACTTGCGTGTCCATGTTCACCATATCAGACTCTATATTAATGCTTTAAGATTCTCTTTTTAATTGTTGCTTGGTTTTGTTTGTTTGGTTTTTTTTTTAAGGTGTTAGTGCCATTGAGGTAGTAGTACAACATGGCCTGGCCACACCTGAAGGTCTTACAGTAGATTGGATTGCGGGAAATATATACTGGATAGACAGCAATTTGGACCAGATTGAAGTAGCAAAACTAGATGGCACTTTGAGAACAACGTTAATAGCAGGAGCTATGGAACATCCAAGGGCTATTGCTTTGGATCCCAGATATGGGTAAGTATTAAAAGATTGCTTTTCTGTGTTTCAAAGTATTTTAAAGATAGAGGTTTAAATGTGAGATTGTTTGATTTCTGTTTTTGCTGTGACTTGCGGTCCCTAACTTGTCTTTAACAGTTCTTGAAAGTATATTTTGAATGAACTACAATCCATTATTAGTGTGTTTTGCCCCAATGAAAAGGGTTAAGAAAAGGTAATTCGGGAGATACAGGAGTCTGTTTGTTGGCAAATTACTTCCTTTGTTATGTGATTGTTTCATCTATTTTTTTAATGTGGATGGTAGTAACTGGAGCCTTTGGTCTAACCTTCCCGTGTGGTTAATGGACAGATGTAGCTATTGCCAAGATGATTCATCTCACTTAGAGATTGATTTTTTTGGTGGGACTATCAAAGTGTGTCTTAGATGTTACTGGAAGACTAAAAGTTGAGTGAGGTAAATCCCACCTTTAGTGTCTGGCTCTCCGTCTTTAAAATGGAGATAATGGATGTCAACTTCTGTCAATATATTTTCTACCTATTCACAAGGCATGTTCTATAAACTGGAATATTATTAATCATAAATGAGTATAGTAGATTCAGCCTATTACCATAAATATGTATTTTATCTAATGCCTGTCATAAATAAATGTTTCTAATAAATATAAGAATGTTTTCATAATATCAAAAAAAATTAAAATGGGCCAAAATTAGGTGTTTAAAAAAAGTATGTTTAAATTAAAATATTACCTGTTTTTTGGTAATATGGTAACACAATAAAAACTGTTCTCCCATAAAGTATAATTTTAACAATTACGAAACATATAAATGTATTTCATAATTCTGTTTTAAAATCTTCACCTTAAAAAACCCATTAGCATTAAGACCTTGTTTAGGATATTTTTGCTTCCTTTTAAAATCCTTTCTTTGGCAGAGCAAAAATGACCCATACATGGCATTTATATTAAAATTTAAGTCAATTGACTAAAGTAGTGGAAGGGAGGTAAAACTGTTCATGGAACCCTTTAACTGCCTGTTGAGCTAGGTGTCGGTTCTAATTCTGTATTGAAATCCACTCTGATACTACAAAAGTTTTTACGATTCTTGGAGTTAGAGCAGTATTTTGAGGCTACATGAAATGGTAAACTCATTACAGAAACCTCATATCCCAATATTGTGTATAGCTGGGTCCTCTTAGAATGGCCAGAAGGTAATGGTCAATGGCTACATCCTCCTCTCATAATTATTGTTCTTGCAGAGAGAAAAAAGAATACATACGTATGTGGCCAAAAATGGCATAAATTACAATGAGTTTGCAGAATCATTATATTTTATTTTGTTTAGGAAGCTGCTATGGTCTGTCATGTGTCTTCACTGAATATTTATTTCAGAAATGCTGCTGTGGACATGAAAATAAAAGTATATAAGGGTCCCAGATTCTGGGACCTGAGGTCCCTCTGGGACCTAAAATTCTGAATTAGGAAATACATGCTTTAATGAGTAAGGGCCCTGCCCTCTCAATTCAGATTCTAGAAAACGTATTTACAGAGTGCATTGCTTATCTATAGAAATCTTTAAAAAGAGGCATCCTGTAGGCAGAAGAATTGACAGATAAGTTGTTCAAATTAAATGGTTGGGAGGAAAAAAAAATCAAATCACTACTCTCTCTGAAGCTGAAGGCTTAATCTACCTTTTGAAAAGCTAGAAGCAATTGTATGCTAGATTTTGTTAGAAGTGAGTAAAGAATAAAGTCTTTGAACACAGATGGGAACAGCTCCTCAATCTTTCCACAAATAAATATGAATAAACAAACACTGATGATTCACAGTAGATGGTTGTGTTAGGGTTGCACAAATCCTGTATCCCAGTGGAGACAAGACTGCCATAGCTCCATGCCTTTGATTCCAACCTGCAGTGAGGCTGAGTACGTATTCTCAGTCCACACACACACAGATGCATGTATAAATAAATAAATAAATATATATACACACACGTGTGGCCACAAAGGTCTACACAGGCACAAACCCTCAGCACAGACACAAGCAGCACCAATGGTCTCATCCTGTTTAACTCTCTGTCTGTGAAGGATGAAAGTCTTTTAGTGGGAAACGTATCATGTAGATTCCTTCAGTGGCTGCCCCCAGCATCTCTGTGCTGCCCAGCTTCTGGCTCCAGGACTTCTGAGCCCCCAAGGCAGCAGCCCCACGCCAGCTACTGGTAAGGATCCCATCACATACACTGCTGTAGCTGGGTGTAGGCACCCAGTCCCACCCAGTCTGTCCAGTAGCTAGCCCTGAATCCTCCCTGTCCCCAGCAGCCTCTCACAAAGATTTAAATGTGGCATCTACTGTTGTTCACAGGCACTAAATGGAGATGCCTTATTATTAAAATATGTGTTCAGGATTGAAGCTGTCTCATATTACTTGTTGAAAGGTTTGTTACAGTCTTACTCTGTAATTAGCTCTTTATAGCTAGTTAAAAGTTTTTGTATCAAAGGTATGCTTAAACAAATAAAAAAAAAAGTGTGTTGCTGAAAACTTAATAAGATAAGAAGAGTTAGAGTGCGTTTCTGGCCTTTTGGTGACACTGCTGCTGTTACCTAACAAGAAACTTCTTTGGTTATGAAGCTGAAAGCTCTCCTTACTGGAAAAAAATCAGAGATAGTACATAACCGAGTGAGCCTACCATACAATGCATCTTTTCAGTTTTCTTAGCAAGAAATAAAATTCCTCAGTGACATACCAAAATCTAGGGGTCTTCAACTGCGACACTTGCTAATAAACGAAATATCTAGTTTACCATGTTCCTTAGTACCTGCTGTCTCAACTCACCTTTCTTCCCTTTCTCCCCCCAATCCTTCTCATCTGTGGTTTGCTTTCAAAGACTCTCATTATAATTCCTTTTAATGAGCTGGATTTCTAATTATAGAAGGAAGACAAAACAAGCTGTTACTTATATTAGTGGATGTGAGAAAGGGAACGCTATTAGCTAATAGTTTTAAAAAAAACTTCTTGAGTTTCATGATTGCTCTAACACTAATAATGAAATATTACCTCCATGTTACCCTTCTACTTCAAGAAATTTTTATGGCTGACCAAAATAATCTGTTTATGCCTTTCATTTAAAACGTGAATGTTTCAGCTTTTTGCCCAACTATCGTCTTATTGAACCATTTGAAGTTATTCTGCATGCTTTAATATTTTCTTGTATTTCTTTTTCCTTTTTTTTTTTTTTTCCTCTCACCAGAATTCTGTTTTGGACAGACTGGGATGCAAATTTTCCTCGCATTGAATCTGCTTCCATGAGTGGAGCAGAAAGAAAGATCATATACAAAGATATGGATACTGGAGCCTGGCCTAACGGCCTTACTGTGGATCACTTTGAAAAAAGAATAGTATGGACAGATGCTAGGTAAAGTGATAACTCTGTTCTTACTTTCTGTCTATAAATCCTTATCCTTACATACAGAAATGTGAACTACATGGTAAATGGCTCACCGTACTCAGGGGCAGTGGGATGTGTCCCTGGACAGTGAGGCCTCTGCCCTGCCAGCTGTGGTCTCATCTGTGGCTCCTGGCTCCCTGTGCCTAGAGAGCAACTGGCTGTTAGACACTGGCCCTCACACTTAGACATGGAAGACACAAGCTATTTCACTATTTCTGTGAGTACATTGGAGCAAAAACTGATTTTCCTGCTATATTTTCACAGCATGGAAGTAAATTTGACTTTGAAAAGCAGTATACAAGCAAAGCAGTATTACATATCCCTAGTTAAATTAATAATGTGAACTACAGCAACTCTGAAGTTGATGATTGTGCTGTAAACATTTTTTTGGGGTCTTAACAGTATGTAAAAGTAAGGTTTTTATACTTTTTGCACCAATGACATGATGGTTGTGTGATTTTTATTTTATTTTTATGTAAACTTAACTTTTGGGTTATCTTGCAGATCGGATGCCATTTATTCTGCATTA
Organism: Syrrhaptes paradoxus; assembly: GCA_013400615.1. Taxonomy (NCBI): domain Eukaryota; kingdom Metazoa; phylum Chordata; class Aves; order Pterocliformes; family Pteroclidae; genus Syrrhaptes; species Syrrhaptes paradoxus. The sequence goes on along the minus strand of VZTO01023924.1, from coordinate 4,997 downwards.
TATGATGGAACGGGGATGATAGAGATAATACGGGGTCATGAATATCTTTCTCACCCTTTTGCTGTTTCTTTGTATGGGAGTGAAGTATATTGGACAGATTGGCGGACCAATACACTTGCAAAAGCCAATAAATGGACTGGCCAAAATGTCAGTGTAATACAAAAAACAAGTGCTCAGCCATTTGATCTTCAGATATATCATCCAAGTCGTCAACCACAAGGTGAGTATTTATAGTATAATTACTTATGATTCTTATGAAGGGGAAAAGGTATTATTTTTATGTACAAATATCTATATATGAATTTGCATTGAACTGACAATTCTTAATTAATTATCATATTCAACACTAGTGTTCCTTTGGTGGTAATAGAATCTTTATTTGAGCCAGGAGCATCGTGGGATCAGTGTCTGTGAATATTGCCCATTTGGACTCTTGTTCTTGATCTGTTACAAATATAGTGCAGAGCCACATTTATTTTTTTATTTTGCATAATATAGATTCCACCACTGCAGACCACTACTTTTCTACCTAAATAGCCTCAGCTGGGTGTTGTTCATAAACTGATGCTTTTCCAAAGCATTCCCTATTCGCTTGACAGCTTTTATTTTAAAATAGCATTTACAATTTTCGGTTTCAAATTATCACAGTATGTCTTGAATGGGAGAACAAAATCAACCTGCTAGAGGCATGAGTTTGGAGTTTAAAACTTCAAGAAGCATCAAAACTTCTTTTTGGTCTGCATGCAATCAAAACAGAAAGGAAGTTCACACTTCATACATTAATTAAATACTAGGGAATTCTTGTGTGCAAATGTATAGTATGTACATTAATTGCATTGCTATTGTACATAATTTCTTCGTGGTCTGTACCATCAGACCTTAATGGCCCTGACCAGGTATTATTTTGTAACTGTAACTTCCCATTTTCAGCTGTATTAAGCTTCCCTCTTCATGTGTATATTTTTCCATTTCAATTTTATACCAGCTTGTGTACTACAGCATCTGTTTATACCAGAGCACTGCTGTATAATTATGGTAATTGCGCAGGCTTTATCATTAGATAGGTTGTCCAACAGTAGTTGTGTATTTAGTAATCTTCAGCTACAATAACTTAAGATAAAATTGTATTAATCTTGAAAATGAAAACTGACCAGATTTTATCTATCTGGTTTAGTGAAATACTCTGTTTAATCCATAATGAAAAATGCAGGAACCTGCTAAAACTTAACTCCTTGAGACAGATTTACAATGTCTGTTGCATAATAAAAAGACTAAAGATTTTCCTATAATTTCAGCTGAAGCTTCAAATGATTTTATCACTGTATAGTGAATCTCTCATTCAGATGGTAAATTTTAGTCAAGAAATTTAAGTTACTGACTTCAGTGGTCATACGTGTGAAGGTTCATGAGGACTAGGAGAGAAATCACAGAGTAGCCCATTACTTGCGCATCTGGTATTTTTTCTAGAGCATAACTGTGTTGATTACTTCTCTGAAGATTACAAATACAGAGATTTTAAATAACTCCTAATCTTCCCTGCAATGCATGGCATATGCTGTCAGGATACACTTTTCTGATGGTTTTATTTTAAAATAATAATGAACTTACATTACAGAAGAATGTTACTGCTTTTCAATGGATATCGAGTTCCTTGGGCTTCATTACTTTTTGAAATAAGCCTCTTAGGAGAATTTACTTTTTTAGGCCAGGGTACTGTTCTGACAAACCTGTCTGAATTAGGGAATATGTATGTCCAAGATGCTAAAATACGAGTGGAGTAAATACGCGCCTCTGCACACCCCTTTGAAGTAATGGCTTTTGCTATTTTTTATAATGAGTCACTTCCTGAACTTTGGGATTTGGGGATCTGTGTTCTTTATTTGGTGTTTTCACAGTAGCAGTAGAGCTGCCATTAGCCATTTCTTGCTGTCAGAAAATAAACAACTGTTTTCTGTTTGGGCTGGTGCCAGGCAATGTCTTCAGAGAGAGGCTATAGGCTAGGGAGACGTCAGCAGTATTCCATAGTCGCAGATACCTTGGCCTCAAGGCAAGGCATAAGCTGTAGAAGAGTTTTCAACAGTTATTTGCAGAATAAGAAGTTCACATATCAAGTTGTGTAATTGCAGCTTTTATTTTATGATGTAGAAAGCACCAGATTCCAATTTATGATTGGCCTTCTGGGTTTGCTCTAAATTATTCTATTTCAGAGAGAAATTTCTTCTACTATGAATCTCTAGTACCTGGCTTTATTGGAGATAGAGAAAAACGATGATATTATGCTGTTACTTCTTAATTTTTCTTTTAAATTTGTAGCAATTTTGCAATAGTGGAACAAGAAGGCATGCAGTTTAGAATTAACAATAGATTTACTTTGCAAAAAAATAAATGTGGCGCTGAAGGACAAACGTTTTGTAGTCTCAGCTCCATAGGTATACATCTGGGTCACCTATGTGGGTGAAAGGCTATTAGCTTTTAAAATATTTCATGCAACTTATTTTGATTGAAATAAAGTAGAGCAGAGCTACATAAATTCCTGTAGCCTAAAGCAATGTTAATCTAGGACAGAAGCTAATTTAGGTTAGTGAAGTTATAGCAAGGTATTTGTATGGATGACAGGTTCATCTGTCAGTGAACTACAGGGGAGTGTGGAAGGCTTCATAATTTAATGCAGAATGATGTCACATCTCAGGAATATGAGTTTGAGACCTACTCATCTTCACAGAATTAAAGCTGTGTGTCAGGAATGCTGTTAACATAGCAAACACAGGTTTTCTAGGAACAATATTTTCTCGACTACCATTATATTTTAAAAATCCACCTGCTGCAAAGAACAAGGTCTTCTATTTTAGGCATGAGAAGTTTTACTTGTACCATGTGGTGTACTACTGAGGACAGCGATGAGAGGAGTAAATATAGTGCATTGGAAGGATCACAGCTTGAAAAGAGTTAGAAAGCTGTGAATTCCTCATATGCTCCCCAGGTTTTTTGCATTTCTCAAGGATATTACTTTGAATTAAAAAAAAAACAACACACAAACATGGCCATGGTGTTATTCTTCTTTTTGCAAATTTAATTTTTATAATAATATAATAGTATAATAACTGCTGAATTTAAAGTATATTGGTACCACTGGGCTCTTTTGTAATTAAAACATGAAAAACATGTAACTTCATAGCACTGTTTTGTTNTTAGGCATGAGAAGTTTTACTTGTACCATGTGGTGTACTACTGAGGACAGCGATGAGAGGAGTAAATATAGTGCATTGGAAGGATCACAGCTTGAAAAGAGTTAGAAAGCTGTGAATTCCTCATATGCTCCCCAGGTTTTTTGCATTTCTCAAGGATATTACTTTGAATTAAAAAAAAAACAACACACAAACATGGCCATGGTGTTATTCTTCTTTTTGCAAATTTAATTTTTATAATAATATAATAGTATAATAACTGCTGAATTTAAAGTATATTGGTACCACTGGGCTCTTTTGTAATTAAAACATGAAAAACATGTAACTTCATAGCACTGTTTTGTTACAATATTCTGTTGATACCTGGATTACCAGCTCTTTAAAATAAATAACTTTTTACAGAAATGTAGTTTAAGATGCACGTGAACAAAGTTTTGGCTACTTTATTTTTGAGGGATTTAAAAAAAAATATTAGCTTGAGATTTTATCGCAAGCTTTTTGTGTACATTCTTCATACTTCAAAACAAGCAGCAAGGTTGGTATATGTATTATAAATCATGCAAAAGGTATACAATCTTTCTGAACTTTAAATTGGATTCCTTTGTGCCTTGTGAAAATTCCGATTCGTTTCGGGAGTTATAAAAGCGATCTTTCCTACATTTGTCTTAACTCAGCATCCTGTCTTTGACCTTGGCTGATCAGTGCATACAGGAAAGTATGGACCCGAGGGAAGATAACAGCCATGCTCCTCCCACACAGCCTGTCAGCTTCCAGTAACCTGTAACTCAGTGGTTTTTTTGAACCTAAAATGATACCTTTGTTCTTGAAAGGCTTTGAAGTGTTTGACTGATTCTTCTTGCATGAACTTTTCTAGTTGAATTTTGAACTTGTACAAATGATGTCTACAAGTTTTGGGGCAGGTGGCCCTGGTGTGTAACCATGCACTGCATGAGAGAGGACCTCATCTTGCTTGTTTTGACCCTAATACTTGATAATTCTGTTCAGCATGTCCTAGCTCTTGTAATAAGGATATTGGACAGCCATTTCATAAGTATAAATATAATCTGTTACTGCAGAAAAGGATCTTTTAGGTATGGAGGCTATTTCAGCACTCATCCTCTTACGTGTAACTTCAGATGAATTTCCTTGTATGTTACTATATATGTATTGAATTTTATCAGATGTTTTATTTCTCAATCGCTCCAGCATGTAATTCTTGTGTATCTTTTCTGACTTGGATTTTATTTAATCCTTTGTTACTTTTTTGTTACTTTGACAATAACTCTGATTTTTGGGAAGTTTTCTGTAAAGCATAGCACCCTCTCCTAAAAGTACTATTGCATTTGCCTTTTCCACGTGGCAATACCCTGGCATTACAACATTTGTTATTCTTTGTTTATTATCTGCCTATGATACCAGTATGTTTTTTGTAAGGCAAGTCATTCCAGGCAGTTTCTTCTTAGTTTTGGACTTCTATCATTAATTACATTTTTCTCAGTTTGTTTTTCGCAGTACTCTTTCATCTCAAACTGGTTCATTAACAAGAGCTTCAGAGTTACCATAAAGCTATCATACTGTATACAGCAGGGTATCCTGAAGAATTGTGCTAACTTTGAGCTAATAATATTCTTATTTATTTTGTTTCATGGTGAATATGTAAATTTTTGTTAGATGGTATGCTGACTGATTCTTCAAGGGAATGATTAAAAAAAGGAAACAGAAATAGTGAATATAGGAGATAAATATGTATTTGAGGACTAATGCATTCTCTGGTCAGTCCTAACTTGCAAATTCATAGAATAGAATCATAGA
>VZTO01023923.1:20943-108371 GCA_013400615.1 Syrrhaptes paradoxus | reverse complement strand
AAAAAAAAAAAAAGAAAAAGACAAACACTTTGTGTTTAGAGGCGAATTTTATTGGGACAGGTTCAAAAACAAGCGCTTTTAGAATTTTCACTAAGTCCTTCGTTTGTTTTCAAACAACCATCCGCACCCCTTTCTCTGCTGTTCAGTCGTGGGGGGGGGGAAGAGGAGATTTTACCAGGGTTTGGGGGGATCCTCTTCCAGCTCCCTCCGGGGGTGTTGTCCCCCGCTGTGGTCTCCTCCTTCCCTCTTCTGTCCGACTTGGCTTCTGGGCACGTGGAGTCCAGGGCTGGAGGAGCAAAGTTTGGCTGAAAGATGTTGTCACTCACCCTGGGGACACAGTGTGCAGAGGCTGCTCGCAGGGACAGGGTCCGGTGGGACATCCAGCCGAGGGACAGCACTGAACACAGTCCTGGGGCTTGGCACCTGCAATGACAACACGGGTTAGCTGTGCCAGACACCAGACGCTTAAACAGTTCTTACTTTTGTAAAGAAAAATGTCATAATGTGACCTGTGAAGATGGTGATTTTATTCCTTTTTCTCCTGGGCAGAGGAGCACACTCCCATTGAGCTGAGTTAACCCCTTCCTCCCCTGTAAATACACTGTTTTGTAAAACTCTGTGAAGTGGAGATGCTCTAATAAACTGGGATATTTTCTAATCCTCTGTCTCTGTGGTTCTTCATGAGCTCCTGTGCAGCACAAATGCCCGAAGCTAAAGAGGGAGCTGAGCTCCTCCAAATAAAAACTTTACTGCAGCTGCCTTGCTGTGCTGGTTTGGGCATCCTTAAAAAAAAAAAAAAAAAAAAAAAAAAAAAGGATTGAGGATAAACTGTTTTCAGAGTCCCTGGAGCTCCAGGACTGAAGCTGAGCAGCACACGAAGCAGTTCCTGAGGCAGGTTCCCACCTGGAAACCTGTAGGAGTTATTCCCCAGCCCCAGCACACTCACCTTTGAGCTGACAGCAGCTGGAGCTGGCCACCACGCTGTGCCACTGTCCCTGCACTCCTGCGCTGCTTCTGTCCCCAGCAGGCAAACAGACCCTTGGGGAAAAACAAAACACATCCAAATCATTTCCAGCACCCAAACAGAGGGGAGCCTGGACAGATGAAGGTGTCAGCTTCATTCTCCCCGCCAGAAGAGGATTTTAAATGCTTTGCCATCTCACCACTGAGCTTCCGAGGCAGCGAGGGCTGGTGTATCCTCCAGAAGCTGGGCTGTGAGTGCTTGCAAGCAGGCAGTCCGCATCTCAGAGCATTTCCTGCAAAGAAACAGAGTTAAGGACAATTTCTACAGGCAGCAGCAATATAAAAAGAAACATTTACTGAAAGAAATCCTGTAAAGCCAGCCCGACGCTGCTCTGATTTCCCCAGCAGAAACAAGAGAGTTTCTGTAAGCACAGGGTGCTGCTTCTGTAACTAAACCCCTTTCTGCCACAGACCCAGCTGCAGGGGGGTCTTCCCTCCCCACCCACCCTGTCCCCGATCCTGCGGCTTCTCCTCCCTCTGGCTGGACCCTCCCTTGTCTCACTGCTGGGGTGGGCTCCAGGCTGAGCACAGAGGAGCCCTGCGCAGGCTGTTGTGCCTGAAGAGCTGTCTGCTTCCTGCAGCACTCACGGGGCTGACGACATCACTGACACAGAAACAGGGAAAGAGGAAAGTCAGCCAGAACTTAAACCTTCCGCTCCCCACCTCCCAAAACTGCTCATGACTAGAGCGGCTCAGTAAGAGAGCACAACCCCACCCTGGGTTCCAACCAGCAGCTGCTGAGATGCAGCACAGTGCACACATGGGTGGTGTGTCAGAGGCCAATTCATCCCCGAATTCCTGCAGGGAACACACGGGTGGTGCTGGACACAACGGGACTCACCAGCCATGAATTGTCTGGAGCCAGCTCCCTCCATGCTGCTGCCGGGGTCTGTGCGGAGCATCTCTCTTGCACGGAGAGAATAAGCAGCAGTTTGCAGCACTGAAAGCAAATAAAAACATTATTTAATTCCACAGCATCCCAGTCTGCAGTTATCCACCCCCATAGACATGCCCCACAAAAGATCACCCTAAACACCCACATCCGCAGCCCCCCAGCCCTAAACCTCAGCCCCTGGAGTCACACACCCCCGGCCTGGCCTCCTGGGTTCCACCAAAGCCCCCAGCCCAGCCTGGAGCCAAGGGACCGCACGCTGCCACGCCAGCCGCCCCATCTCGTGGCAGATTTGGGAACACCAGATCCTCTGTGTGCGGCTCCAAGAGCTGCACACACGACCCAGCTCAGAACTGAAACCTGAATAATCACAGCCAGCCACAGCCAGCCCACCTCTGGGGGACTGAGGGTCCTCCCAGAGCCAAGGGATGCAAGAAAAGAGGACGAATAAACCAGCTCACCTGTGCCCACCAAACATCTCTTTTGCCCCGAGGCCATCAATCCAGCAGGATGACTCTGAAACCTCAGCTCCTGCTCCTACAGGAATCAGCCCTTCCTAAGAATTAAAAAAAAANAGAGGCAGCGCTGGGAGGAAAACTGAACCAGGCAGCTTACAGCAGCTGGCCTTGCCTGAAAGGTGCCCAAATGAGGTATTTTGGGGGAAAAGTGGCTCTGAATCAGCCTGGAAAATCCCATCCCTCAGGTTCAAGGTCCAAGTCCAATTATTTTGTCCCCCCAGCAGTTCCCTAACTATTCCACCTCTGCCTCAGCGCTCAGAAGAAAGCCCTCCACGTTTCACACATGGAAACAAACCAGTTGTCAGCCCCCAAATGCTGCATTTCATTTCATTTCAAACACCGGGGTCAGGGAACAGAGGATTTTGTGCTGCTGGGAGCTATGGGGATACCTACAGAGGGGGGCATGGAAAGGCTGCACCCCCTGGAAGCAAACCCAGGCAGGGATTCCTGGGGGTCAGTGCCCCGAGCGGCCGGTCCCAAATGGGAACAGAGGGCTTGCAGGACGCTAACCACCAGGAAAGCATGCCAGGTCTTTGGGAGGAATGACAGCTGATGAATCAAAGGAAAACATCCCACACAATCGCTTGGAAAACCTCCTCACCCAGCCCAGCTGCTCCCACAGACACGCACAGCACAGGGACCAGGCCAGGGGTCTGCCTCTGTGCCCTGAGCGACCAGGACCATCCTGCTCCACACCCCTCCTCTCCTGGATGCTGCGGGATATTCCAGGTGCTTTCCCACCCACAGCAGCCATGTGCTGCAACACTACCCTGTCCCCCCTACTTACCAGCTCTGGAGAAAGCTACTTGATAAAAAAAGCAGCTGCACAGCATCCAACATCCCTCATGAACCAGCGGGCTTGGGTTCTTGCCTCCTTCCTCCAAAGCGTCTCAGGGCTTACAAGCAAGAAAGCAGCGAGTTGTCTTCAGCTTTCCCACCACTGCTTGTACTGCTCTGCAATCCCGCCTGTGCCAGCGGGGAGAATCCCTTCATGTGCCACCGTCTCTGATGATGTTTCCCACACATTGCTTGCTGATGGGGATGTGAGCAGAGAAAAAAAGAACGAACAATCAAATCCAGCACAGCAGCCGAGACTGTAAGTGGACTGTCTCCATAACATCCTTCAACAACAGTGATCTCAACCCACCGGGCAGGCTCTCCACCTCCCAGCCTCTCCAACTCTTCTCTTATCCCAGCTGAAGTGCCTCAGCCCCACTTGGTTTCTCTGCCCAGCAGCTCCAGTCTGGACTGTGCTGCTAAACTGGGGCTCCCCAGGCTGGAAGGGCAGGTTCCCCCCTCTCTCCCCAAGCCCAGACCCTGGATGAAGCAGCTCCCAGCCTACGAGCCTTGCAGCAGCACCCCGAGAAGGGAAACACCTTTTGTCCCCTCCACCCCCCGGCAAACACCCAGTGACACCATTTACAGACACGGCAGCCCCACAGAGTTCCTGGGGGATGCACACCCACATCCCAGCTGGCAGATATCTCGGGAGAAACTCGGGCTGGNTCCCCAAGCCCAGACCCTGGATGACCCAGGTCCCAGCCTGTGAGCCTTGCAGCAGCACCCCAGCAGTGAGAGGAGAACACCTTTTGTCCCCTCCACCCCCCGGCAAACACCCAGTGACACCATTTACAGACACGGCAGCCCCACAGAGTTCCTGGGGGATGCACACCCGCATCCCAGCTGGCGGATATCTCAGAAGAAACTCAGGCTGGGAGAGAGCAGAGCGGGGACCGAGGTGTGCTGGGTGAGGCCGTGCCCAGGGCTGGGAGCACAGGCTCCGGTCCACCTGCCATCTCACAGAACAGTTCTTCCATACCCAGAGCACACAGAGCTTCTCCCCTACCTTGCTCCCTCCAGGAAGGTACAGTCCCCTCAGCGAGAAGCAAACGCCAGGCCCTGATTTCTGTATTTTATCAATTGATGAACCTGAACGGGAAACAAGAGCAGGCTCTGGGGAAGCTGCAGGAGACAGAACAAACCCCCAGCCGGGCAGTTCCAGACTGTGTTTCAGCAGCGGTCAGCATCGTGCTGATGGAGCCAATTTCTATCCAGCATCCATCAGGCTCAGACATCCCACCCGACCGCCAGCCTCTCCGAGAACTCCTTTATGGGACACTGGAGGCAGGCAATTGCCTCTCTGAACTTCCAGGTTTAAACATCCACGACCAGAGGGTGGCTGTTCCTCCAGAGCAGTACAACCAGCAGCTTCTGCCCCGGAAAAGCCCCTGAACATGACAGCCCGAGCAGCTGCTCAGCTGTTTCCTCACCAGGAGCACTCGTGTCTTTGTGCTGCAAACAACCCACCTCCAGCAGTCCTCCAGGCAAGCACAGCCGGCGACAGACACAGCGACAGGCTTGGAGGGCACACAGGGAGGGTAACTACAGGAGAGAAAACACTTTGTGAGCAGCCAGCCAGCACGATTCATCAGAAAGCACTACACCCCAAGGCAGCTCTGCTCCTTAGAGCAACAGCATCCTGGTCCAGAGCTCATTGGCACAGGTAACATCCCTCACATCTGCTGCACTCACAGCAAGAAGGATGACAGCTTCCCGACGAACACGCAGAGCTTCCAGAGAAGAACAGCAGCACGGAGGGTTGTCTGGGAGACCGCAGTCAGCAACGTGCTGCCAGATGACTGGGTCTCGTACCACCGCAGGCGCTTGCCAGAAGGGTGATCTCAGCGCTGCGTTACCGAACAGCCCTGCAGGAAAGACTGAATCTGCACGAGGAGCGGGTGAATCAGGCTGCGCGGAAGGTGGCTCTTTGTTGCCATTAGTCATGTTCCCCCCAGCACGGCCGGAGAAACCTCTCTTCCCACGACAGCAGCTGTTCCTCCCTCTGCACCCACTCGCCCCCCTCTCTGTCCCTGGCAGAGATGTGAACACAGCATCGCTCCTGCTCAAACCAGGGCAGAAAATGTGGCTTGACGACCCCACCGCTCATTTCAGATAAGCCATGAAACAGCTTCCCAACCGACCGGGAATTCTTGCAGTACCACTGGCCTCTCAACCACTACTAGCTTTCCACCCTGCCCTAAACATTTCTGGAATTATCTTCCTGGTGGACCACTGGACTCGCTCCTAGCTCTGTCCCTCTCACAGCCCCGTTTTGCACATTTATTTCCCCCTTCTTGTGCGGGCTCCTGTTTGACAGCGTATCCAGGGTCTGATCCCACTCATCTTTCATGGAAAAATGGCTTTATCCCATCACGGCCGATCTATTTAGCAGACGATATTTTAAGAATTATTCAGCATTACAGTCAAGCTACTGGTTACACGGCATTGGCAGCACAATGAGAAGCAAAGAAAGCCATCCATGGGAAAATCCTCAGCTTGTTAAGAGAAAAAAAAAAACCAAATCAGACTTCTTGATTAAATGCTAGGCACAAGCATAGCCTAAAATAAAAACCAGAAGTTGCCATTACAGAATAAAACCTTCCCCAAACCTGTAACTCCTACCCAGGAACACAGCTCTCGGTACTCATGCTGCCTACACGTCAGTGTTCAACATCAGCAGTTCCACATCATCCTCCTGTCACAACCTTTTTTATTCAGGACACACAAAGCGTTAAGAGTTAACCAGCACCCAAGTAATTTGACGAGCATTAACCCGCTGTAGCTTTGTGCTGTCCACTCTTGCAGCTGGAGGCTGGAATCGAGGAGGGGAAGGGATCAGGTGGAGGATGAGGAAAACATCTCTCATGGTGAGCAATCTGCCAGGCTCCCCAGGGAAGCGATGAAAACCCTGCTGCTTGAGTCACTTAAAACTGGACCCGGCACAGGAAAATCGAGTGGAGGGAACAAGCCTTCCCCCATAGGGGGGAAAAAAAAAAATATGGAGAAGTTGGCTGACCTCAGATCTTTCCCATCTCCAGTGTTTGCGGTTCCAGAAGTTTGCAGAGGCGATGCCTTACACAGCGCAGAACAGGTACGCCAGATGATTAACCGTTGCTACCAAACCTGCCAGGGTGAGTCAACCTGAGCAACACAGCTCCTACCAGAGCATTTCCACTGCTAAGACCACCCTCAGCTTGAGGCAAGGAGAAGAAACATCAGCATCCACAGGAAACCTACACATCTATCCCACAGCCAGGACAACACGGGACCACAGGTTTACAACAGCCACCAGCTCCAAGCTCAAACATTTGAGACGGAAGTTATCCGGCAAACAATTTACATGCTACATGGTGGAGGCGTGATGTTTGTGTTTTCAAACAAATTCTTACACAATTCGAGGCCCCAGAAAAACTAACAGTCAAGGAAACAACCCCAGTAACACTCAGCAGGACGCTGCCGGCCTCGGTGTTGAAGAGCCAGAGACTTACCTCCTGTGAGCCAGGATAAAGGAAGAGAAGCTTGGAAAAGCTCGTTCCCTGATGAACATCAGCCTCTCATGCTTTCTTCTTGGATAAAACCGCTGCTAACGCCTGGAAGATACTGGATTAGACAGATCATTAGTTTCATAGCAAATCCCAGCCAGCAGAAGATAACTCACACACATGGATCATCAGAGACCTGCACCAGCCGCTGCGTTCCCCAGCGCACCAGCAGATAAACCCCAAAGAGAACCCGACCCTCTGAGCCTGCCTGGATCTTGGGAAGGCAGCAGTTGCCCACACGAGGACACTTACCCTTGACAGAGCCTTGGCAGAGCAGCTAGGAGGTCTGTCACCGCTGTCACACCAGCAGAGAGCCAGCCTGCCTGTAAAAACGAGGTATTTGCAGGGTGATGAATTCTGATTTCAAGATAATTTATCGCCTTGGTAAATAAACAGGCTTAGGGCTGTTTAAACACTGTGTAAACAGTCATATACAGAGCCCTGGGCAAGCACACAGGAGAACAGAAGAGTTGTCTGGGGTGGAGCAGACAGCAGAGGAAAGCAAGTGAAACTCCAAACACTTCCCATCAGAAACTGACAGGGCTGGAAAGCCTGCGGATGGGTTTAGACACCAGCACCAAGACAAGATACCTTTGAAATCAGGGTCACGAGGATCCACTGCATTGTTGTTCTGTTACCAAAGGTGTTGCAGAGGGGCTGCATGCTCCACCCCATAACTACTGCTGCGGTCACTGGGGCTGAGGGATGTCCTTGGCTCCATTTCAGATGTGTTCCTGCAGACAAGCTGCAATAACCTGCTACTCAAAGAGCAAGATAAATTATTCAAGGCCAGAGGCACCACCTTAGGAGAGAGCAGCTAAAGAGTGCAAGAAAGGAAACAGCCAGCCACAGATGCTGAGACACGCTCATCCTCTGGACAGCGGAATTATTCTGGACAATGCAAGGGACTGGATATTCCCGAGCAGTCATGGGAAGAGAGGAAAAGGAAAACTCCAGCTGCCTCCCAAGGGCTGCTCCCAGGAGCAGGGTTCAGATGAGTCTCTTCTTCCAGGGAAGGGACAGAGCGTTCTCCTCGCAACCATCTTATCACCCCACTGTGGCACGCAGGGGAATATAGGAACAGCCCTGCCGCGGCCAACAGCGCGGAGGAGATGAACTCATTCCCTCCTCCATGCACTTGTTCCTATAGATCAAGCCACTCGGAATATTTATCCCACGTTTTGATGGTGCCTATGGGCCTGCTTGGCTTGTCACCCTGAAGAGATGACAGGCAGGGAAAGGTAAGTCGCTAGCCAAGAGCAGCAAGGCCCCTGGCCCCACAGAGTGGCTAGGAAGTGTTCAACAAAATCCCCACCCTGATTACAGCTGCTAGAGCTCAGCAGGCTGGAAAGCTGTTTCCATCGTACCTTACACCAGGACGGAAGCAGAGCATGAGTTAGAGACAACAGGAGCCACCAGCACCAGGGGCGAGGGAGAAGTCTTGTCCGTACAGGATCGGAAAAGCCTCTTGGACAACAGACAGCTCTGCACCAGCCTGCTGCTGCCGTGTCGAGTAGCTGCCGGCAAGCCCTTCAGCCCCTCCGTTTCCTTCTCCAGAAGCACCTCTGTAACGAGAAAAGACCCAAGACGTTACTATTGCAGCCGTGACCTCATACAGATGTGCAGAAGGCTTCACCTCAGCAGGCGTGTTTCAGAGATGCTTCCTCACCCAAGGAAGTGGCACAGAGCTGGGAATAGCTCCCAGGAGCCCCAAGCGTTGGTGCCTCTCCGATTACCGCATTTTACCCAAAACAAACACAGATCACACTGTGAGGGCTGCCAGGGCTGCCCAGCCCTCCCTCACCCAGCAGGAAGGGTTCACGGGTAGGCGGAAGGAAAGCTGAGCACATCCTGGTCCAAAAGGTTGACATCAGAGTTTGGAATTGGAGCCGAATTGACACAACTCAGGGAAGCTGAGGATAGCGCCTGTGTCACGTCTGTACACGTGCTACACCTGCATCTGTGCCAACTGGAAGCCCTCTGGCCGTGTTAACTCAGCGTGAAGTTAGCACTGAAGAATCCCCCCTCCTGACTGAGTTCACCACTGCTACACAGGACCAGCTCAGAGCTGGTTCACGTCCAAATGTCTCTGAACACAGGCAAAAAGAACATGCACCTACCTGCGGGGTACCAGAGAGGGGCACCCAGAAGGAAACAGGTGAGGCTCGGCATGAGGTCAGGCTCTCCAGGGGCACTGTCACAATCTCCTGAAGGTTAGTTCCCCAATATCCTCGGGTGTCCTCTCCAGAGCACAAACCACAGCAGCAAGTTACCTGAAGACATGGGACACACAAGAAAGATCAACCTGGGTTTCAGATACTTCCCAAACTTTTCCACCAGATCTCAGTTCTGCTCAGAGGTGTAGGTGGTAGCAAGAACCACTGCTGCTGGGGAGAATTGTTCAGCAAACACAGTTGGACAGGATCCACAGAGAAGAGGTTTGTATTTCCTGAATGGAAATGAAATCCCTTCATATAGGCTGGACTGGAGAGTCAATGGCCAAACTGTTCCCTTCAGACCTTGTTTTCTTTGGACCTCCAGTATACCCCACACGAGACATCTGGCACACAGCTTACAGGATACAGCTTGCTTTGGCACTGGCTGGGGTTTGGAACTCAGTGTTTAAATAGGATTTTATGAATTGAACAGTCTCACTCTCCTCTGTAATGCTTCAAATTAAGGTTTCCGCGTATGCTTTTAACAGAGATTCACTAAGACACTTATTGCATGTTAAATAAACATCACTCAGCGAAACAGAACACCCTCGCCGAGGATTAACAAACACACAATTCACTCAGGCTGCCGCAGCTGTTAAACCTCAAATACAACTTCAGTGTCATAATCAGTCATTTTATTAAGATAATAATTGCCCTATTAATGCTGATTAAGTGACTGATGCCTTTACACTCCTGCCACAGCACTCACCAGTAACTCCAAGGCGGAGGCAGCGGTCCATTCCACCTCCCGAGAGGCCCAGGTTCCTTAGAGGAGAGCCAGGAGTTGCTCATTGTCCACTACTCCAAATGAGCTTCCAGACAGAAGTCAGAGAAGCAAGATCTATTTTTTTGGAGAATGAAGGGTGTGCAAAAAAACCAAACATCTTCCTGAAAAATTATGGGCAGGTTAGTTAATCCAAAGGGTGAGAGACCCAAGCTTGTTTTTAACCAAGTCAGCAGGGCAGAGCAGTAGCTACAGCTATAGAGCTACCCAAGTGGACAGGGATTGCTGCCCTACCCACAAGGCCTCCTTACATGGACAGATCATGCCAACAAACACCTCCCTGGGACCCTGTTTGAGGGCTGGGGAAGCCCAGACAAGCTGCAAGTCCAGCACTCAGCTCCCAGCTGCTCCAGCCATAGAGAAGATGGACGGGGAACACAGGATTTGCAGCCTGCACCTCCCAGCATGACCTCGCAAGCCAAGCCCTTTCCCCAGGAGCATCCTGAGCTGTGCTGACTCCCAGCTCAGTGCTGGGAACAGCAGACGCAGCTGTTCAGCCCCCACAGTCTAGGCAGCGTGCAGGAGGGAGAGCAGACCCACTGCCCGGCTGTCCAGGCTGACCTTCCAGCAGGAGATGCAGCAGATGTTCCAGTATGGGCTGCAAAAGGGGCTTCGCAGCAGCCTCGGTGCCCGAATCCAAAGCTGTGTTGTAACACTTGGCTGCCTCCGCAGAGAGATTCCCTGCCCCACATTCCCAGGTTTTTGGTAATGATTATTACTATAAAAGTTTAAAATAAAGAAAGCAAAAGTGCATTACTTACCTCCTTGTTATTTTAATTGGAAGAATAACTTCTATAAATGGTAAATGTAAGTGATGTCTTCTCAGAGGAGGCAGGGAGGAACAAGTTATCACTCGCCATGTGACAGTGACCTTTATTGTAGCTCAGGGATTCAACCTATTAGCACGAGCACGCTCCCATTTGTTAGCCTATAAAATAACACATTGCCAAGCCCCTTAATGGGCCGCAGATTTAGATATTAATTGTTAAAGTATCTCTGAAATGTACTGTGTTAAAAGGGAAATGACCTCATGTCTCCTTGGAGACTCTTCACCTTCCTCCTGCTCCAAGAATTCCTACAGCACAGCTTGCTGTTATCCCAGCCATCCCCATGCTGCAGGGGACTCCAGCACAACCTGCAGGAACCCTTTTTCAGAGCTCAGTTCACCCGCTAAAGCAATGCCAGCCCAACTCATCTCAAAAAAAAAACCCAACCCAGACAGACTCCTTGTTTACCTGTTCACCTCTCAGGCTTCTTCTACAGGCACTGAAAGAATAAAAGAAAAAAAAAAGTTCAAATTCAAGCCAAAAGGTTTCCCAAGACTGACCTCTGTGGTTCACACAAGGCTGCAGCCGTGAGTACACCTACCCACAGGTCATCTTGATTTCCTTTGCTTCTTTCCTGTTCTTCAGAAAAAGTATCAGTAAGAAAACAGAAGCACCAAAGGCTCTAGAGCTACACCAGCACACGTGAATGTCACACCAGCATGCCAAAGCAGGCACATTTGCCATTTAATGTGCTTGGATCAGAGCATCAGCTCAACAAGAGAGAAACACCTAAACCTGCTCCAAGCCTGAGGCTCCAGAGAAGATATTTGGCAAGACCAGGACAGGGAGACCAGTAACCATGACAACCACCCATTTCTCAGTATCAGACAACAAGAATGACTCCTGAAGACACAAGACACAAGCCCCATGACCACAGCCCCCATCTCCCCTGTCCCAGGAAGGCTCTCACCCACTCATGCCATGCACAGAACTACACCCAGGAATGTAACACAGGCTCCCCCTCAATTGAGAGACCCCCCAATAACCATACCTCCCCTCAGCACACTCCTAAGGAAGCTGCTGAATTTCATACTTCTGGGTCAGTCTTCCCAGTCTCACAATTAATGTGGACAGATGCTGGGCAGTCACCTCTGAACATCTGGCTTCCAAAAGCTGAAAAAAACAAATGGGAAAGTCATAGGAAAACCTAACAACATGGGTGCTAAGAAACAGACACAGCTTAAGGACACCCACCATTTCGGGGCTGAGCTTCATCCCTCCAGAACAGCAGAAACCATTCCAAAACGTGCAGCTTGCTTCTCATTGTTATTCACCATCCACATCAGGTGAGCAGCTTTCATCTCCACTGGGCAGCCACATCACTGATTTTTATGATCTGTGCACAGTGCTTCAAATTAGGAATAAAATTAAAACTATTCAGATCTCAGCACTAACATGAATAAAGCAACAGCAGCCTCACCCTCCCAGCCCACCTCCCAGCCATCTCAAACAGCTCAGACAAGGCAATTTTTCCTCCTTACCTCTCACTGCCTTCACCTTTTAATCACGTTGTCCTCTCAGCATGTTCACCCAGCTACAGAACAGAGCTGCTCCAATAAAACCTTCAATTCTCCAAGACACCCATTCATCAGTGTTAGCTGTTCTCTGTTTCAGGGAGAGGAAAGAGCTTCTAGATCCCTGGCCACCTGAGGAAGGGCTCTTGGAGCTGGTCAAGCTGGAAATGGAAACCAAGGAGCAGGGGGAAACCCTGCATTACTTCTGTGAGTTTTTAAAATCTTGACCTCAACACAGGCTTTTTCTAGATAACCTTTACAAAGTGCTTTACATAAAAATACAGTTGTTATACAGCTTTATCCCCCCATCCCAATTCAGACAGCATTTGTACCTCAGCATTACACTGAGGTACTTACCTTCCACCTTGGTTTTCCTGCATATTACCAACCACAGGATCCTGACAGCAGCACAGCTTGGTCTGCTGGATCCGACACAGAAAAATTTCAACCGGGGGCTCCAACATTCCTCTCCTGCAAAATAATATTTCCAGTTAGAGCTCCTCTCCTTCTTCAAACTCCCAGTTCTCCAGGAAGAGCTACAGAGCCTCACCAAGCCAAAGCCAAGGCCAGCTAGCTCTCTTCCTCCTCCAAGCCGCATTTAAGCCCAGCCAGCTGCTCATGTTTAGCCTAATTGGCAGATTTGGGACAAGCTACACCTGGCCCCAAACCAATCCTGGCCTAAAAGGAACCCACCTTGTCCCACCACAGGCACACACCAGTGCCCACTCTGTTTAATTACCTTCCTCCGTGCCCAATAAAACTGCTCCTTGGGCTCACTCCCAGATCACCAGTTTGCTAGCCAAACTGAGAATCACACTCTCCATGTTTGGCTCCTGGCTCTGTGCAAGTCACACCATTTTTTTATGCTAAACCTGCAATGGCAGGGTTAGACATCTGCTCCGTGAGGACCTTCGGGTGGCCATGGACCAGGACACGCTCCCAGGATGATGCTGGGCAGCTCCTTGGCTGCTGGCGAGCTCCTGCCTTCCCACGCGGCTCCATCTCAAAGGACAGGGATCATCTAATGCAGATGGGAAAGCTGGCCAACAAGAAAACAGCCCGAGAGCCTACATTTTCCTAGCTTCATCATCTCTGAGCACCTGCTTTTCTGGCTTGTGTTCCTTGCAAAGCACTGCGTGCAATCCACACAGCCCCGAGAGAAACTCCGTGCCATAAAGAGCGCCAGGACTGTTTCAGATGTCAGCGTCTACAGCTGCTGTGTTGATGTTGAGGGAACAAATGTGCCTAGTGAAGCAGAGAGGTTAACATAACCCTGTCACCGCTCAGCGCTACAAAAAGCATTAAGGTTCAAGGAGTGAGTACAGGGATCTGCCATGAGCACACAAAAACCTTATTTGGCAATGTACTGATTTAAACACACCAAAGAAAACGAACGGAAACAAAATGCACAGAATTTCAAAAGTGACATCAAATGAGCTCTGCAGAATGAGCTTTTAATTAAACCGTCTTAAAGGCTCTTTTTCTCAGAAAAAAAAGGACATGGGCTCAAAGCTGTCCTCTTCTTCCACTCCAACAACAGCCGTCAGGGCAGCATTTTGGGAAAAAAAGAGTCAAAAGCAGTCATCTTGGTCTGCTCTAGCCCCGGCACGGGGGTCCTGTAGGGGCTTTCTGTCTGGACAGCAGATGCGCACGTGTAGGTTGGGAAAGGAGGAGGGAGAGGGAGAAGACATGGCTGGGACAGGAAAGGGGTCCCAGGCAATTAGGCAATTATGGTCTACCACTCTGTGTTGTGTTTTGAGCTCAGGGCTGCAAATTTCTCTTTCTTTACTGCTTACCCAGCTTGGCCAGGTGATTTGCAACAGGGAAGGAGGTGTTATGTGAACACAGGGTCTTAATATTGCCCGAGAGCCCTTTAGTTGTTGGGGAAAAAAAATGCAGAAAATAAAATTTTAAAGGATCCCACAAACAAACAAACAAAAGAAACGATCAGGAAAAGACTCAGCTGGACTAAATAAGGAAATGAATTCCCCTAATTACCACAAGATGCTCCCCAAGTCTGACAGTATCTCTTGGAGCAGATGTGTTCAAGTAATATTTCCTCAGCCTCCAGCCTGCGTGGGCAGATTCCAGCACCAGCCACTAATGTTAAAAAGTACCTAACGAGCATCGACATTAAGAAACTGCCTTGGCTTTTGGTGTCTGCATTCTTCCCATCCTCCAGGCCAAGCTGCAAACATTTTGTTGGTATTATTCACATCAGAAAGTGCTTGATTTTAAAAAAACAAACCACTACAATCTGGATCCATGAAAGCAATTGCTAGAAAGGAAGGACTGGAGTCCTTTAAGTTCTTCTTCAGACAGACTTAAGTGCAAAGGGGCAGGTCTGAGGTTTTTCTATCAGTGACAGCAAACTCTGCCTGCCTCGCTCAGAAGCCCTGCAGATGTTATTTAGGGATGAAGAATTACACACACTCACACACACATCCCAAGCAGGTTTCCGTCGCTAATTTCCCGTGTGATTAGCTGTACTGGAAATGCTGCATAGCGATGGAGGATCTTGGAGTGATGTCCTTGCCTATCAACAGCCCAGTTTGCAGCTGCAGAAATGCAGCAGATAAAATTACGCCAAGTTTTTCCTCCGCTGTGCTTCCCTTGCTGCCTGCGAAGGGACTGTCCAAAGGTCTCAGAGATTTCGCAGCAGACCCAGGAAGAAATGATCTGAATCCAACCGCCCGTTGCCTCCCCCCTGCCACCGGTGTTCTATAGCTGCTCTGCAAATGGTGAAGTGGAGATCATTAGAGCAGCTTGCAAAGAACAACTTCCCAAGAGTCTCTTTTACATTTCCCCCTCCCCTCTCCCCGTTCCCGTGTTCAGAGCAAGTAACCCACATGTACGCTCAGACAGCAACTGCTTTAATTAGACAATGGTTGCTCTAAACTGAAAAAAATGTACTGAAACGAGGGGAAAATTTTGCTTTCGCCTGTGGTAGCCATCTGACCTCTTATCAGAGCGATGCTGCGTGAGGACAGCGATGGGATAGCTTCTTGGAAGAGCTGGAAATGAAGAAATGCTACTTGAAACCTTGCCAGTTAACCCTTCAGAGGGTGAAGGACGGGTCCCTGCAGCACCAGACTGACGGCAGGTATCTTCCCTGCTTGTTTCGAGCTCAGTGTCAGAATCCAAGACCTTGTCCTCCTCGGGGCCCCCCTCTCTACCCCCACTCTCCATCCTCGTTTCTGAACGAGCTCCAGGGTTGATTTCCTGCGTGTTTGAATAGGACCAGCTTGACACAGCCTGCCTTGGGATGAAATCACCAACTTGGCTTGCCTTCTGTCTGAAAAACAAATCTTTCTGCAGGGCTTTCATCTAGAAAAAGGACAAGGATTCTGAAACACAGGCAACTCTGCCAAGTTCCTGCGAACTGCTGCCTGAGTAAAGCTTGTGTTTGCTGGGTATTTAGCTCAGCTTTAATAAAGGTTACCTAGCTGAGATTTTACGCTAAAAATAATCAATGAACCTCCTCCTGATTGCTCCCCTAGTAGCTCAAGATAAGGACGTAGAAACACAGGTCAGTGAGATATCGAGTGCCTACGGGGACCAGCTGTTTTCCAGGAGGAGCGGGAAACTATGCATGGGGAAATCTCGCACACCGTGTGAGCAAAGGCCAGGGAAAGCTTGGAGAAATGAAAACTAAGGCACCAGCCTTCTTCCAGGACCCAATATTCCAAGGTGTTTAGGTCACAATGCGAATAACATCATCTGGGGTATCTGGGCTTCGGTTTTGCTATTACTCTGCAGAAAATGGTGATGATGATGCTAACTTACGGGGGCTGAGAGCTCTGCACGCACAGTAAGCAAGCAGTGTCACGGAAGGGCTTAGTGGGGGCATGCTGCATGCAGTGTCTCCTGCAGGGGTTGGGGACAGAATTGCTTCTATGACAGCCCTCAAATCTGACCAGCAATTGATGAGCTGTTCCAGCGAGGGAAGCACAATAGGAACTGTGGGTTCAGGGACGAGAGTTTGTTACACGAGGGTTCCTGCGCTCCAGGAGTTTCGCAGTGAAGCTCATTAGCCCAACCGTCCTCAGCATTAGCCGAGTCACAAAACAAGGCTCTACAGCCGTACTGTGACGGTGTTTGCTGGGCACGTGCAAGCGGCTACAGGCAAGGCTAGGTTATGTATCCACTTTGCAGGAGCTTGCATGATTCCTGCTAACACTCCTCCTTGTTGGAGAGCTGGGGTCTGAAAGCCACCATATGGTTATCATTGGTACCGGAGGAGCGTATGGCCAGGACATGTGTAACTCACATTTTCCTCTGGACCACACTCAGACTGCACTTGTTTATTGTGGGGGAGGGACTGGAAAAATCATTGACTCACCGTCAGGAACAAAACATTTAAAATCTTGAATTGAAAACTACTCTTTTTTTTTTTTTTAACAAAGATTTTCTGCTGGTGCAGAGGAAAAGGAACAAGTATCGAGTGGGAAAGTCTGGGGGCTGCACAGTGATTTCCCTCAGTGGGTAGAAGTGGGAGGGACAAACTGGAGGGACAGCTCTGGCACTGCTGTAGCCGATGTCAGGTTTCTACTCCAGCCTTGCTCGAGTCTGTACCTGGCTGAAGCCATACAAAACTACTCTGAGCAACACTACAAAGAGCAACACTACGTCTGTTCACCCAGTCATGTTGGTTTTGGGTATTATTGCACTTGGAAATGTCTCCATCAGAAATTAAACTTAGATGGGAACATATCTCAAACTACTCACTCGTCAGCTAGGATATAATGGTGCGGACAGAGCAAAACGGCACTCTGCAAATGGCCCGTACTACGTTAAAATGCCATGTGCTGGGAGAGGACGGCATTAATGTGGAATTCAGTGCATTTCAGGTACGTTACACAGACCTGCCAAACATTTCCTGGCAGCTTTGTGCACATCCTTTTGCAGCACATTGCTGCAAACGCAGTGATACGCATTTTGCACATTAACGGATCAAATCTTGCAATGCATGTGTAGTTCTAACAGTGCTGCATTATACGTAAGTTTGAAGAAAAATCAAAGACACTAAATGGATGCAGACAAAAAGGCCTCAAATTTGGGCAACGCTACCCTCTGCCCTGTTCCACTGCTGAACTCAACAGCTGCACTTGTGTCTGGCTCAGTGAGGCTGGCTAAAATGCATTCAGCTACTCACAAAGTTCCTGCACATCTCAGGAGGCTCTGCTGGGTCTAAGATCTGAGCCAAGCTTAAGCCTGGATTCTGTTGCATCCAGCTCCATTTGCCACGATGGATTCTGCCAAGCTCGCCTGAGCACGGGAAAGGCTTCCAGTTCGAATTCTCAGCTCTCCTCTCTTGCCTCTTTCCATTCTTCTTCTCTCGTTCTGCTGCCGGAAAGCACACGAACAATGGAGATCAGCCAGAGCTCAAAGGCCTTTCAAGTGCTTTCCAAAAAGCACGAAACCTCTGCCTCCATTCCTTGCTGGCGTCACACGAAGCCAATTCTCCCCCCCAGCCCCACACACTCTCCCGGACATCTGAGAACAGTGAGTGCCTCACATAACTGAAGGGGGTTCCTGTCCTCAAGTCTAACAAACAATAAGATGAGTGAACATCTGGAAGGAACAGATGCTTCTCATATCCCCAAACGGCGCGTCTCAATGTGTACTTGATGCCACCCAGGGCTGTCTACCCACGAAGAAAGGGAAGACGGGCTCCTGGGCAGAGCGGTGCCCATCAGCCCGGTTTTGGTTCAGCGATATGTTGATGTGTAAAGAACAGATTGAACAGCACTGTTCACCTGATGATCCCAAAAAACACCGCCAAGATAGGGAGGCATTCGCAGCACATGTGGGTAGGATAGATCCAGGAATAATTGGGTGTAAGGTGTTGGCTGAAGATTGTGCAGACAGGCATGTGCCAAATCAGCCAGCCTAGGACCTGCTCTTCAGAAAAATCTCATTTCTCAGCTCACAGAAGGGAGCACAGAGGTGACTTGCTGGTGTTGCCTGTGGAGTCTCCAAGCAGAAAGACTGATACACATTTGTAGGTAAATAACAGGGACTAAACCCACAACCAGCAACAACAGAGATTGCTTTTTGCAGCTGAAACCACTACCGGAGCAGGAACATCTCATCTCCTGCTGCAGACCAAGAGCAGACAAGAACAAAACACACCCGTCCTTTAGCCACAACATCTGAGCACCTGCTCAGGTATCACTTTTTCTCTGCCTCGCACCCAAGGAAGCAGGAGCCACATGCTTCATTTTCCAGAGAGCAAGGGGCAACACTGACACTACGAGGCTGCCAAGCCAAGGTTTCACGGGAAGGACACTTTGAAGATTGTTCCTGTGCTATTTTCACAGCCCAGCCCTTTGCGGTCTCACCTTTGGAGATGGATCTACCTGCCAGGTAAGAAAGGGGAAAGCTGTGTTGAGAAATCCCACCTACCGGCAACAGGAAAGGGAGATGAGAACATTGCAAGTGCTGCAGCTCTAGTCTGTGCTCAGCTAAGCCTAGCCCCAGAACTCCAAACCCGTGCAAGTTTATAGTTTGAATCCACAAGGTATTAATCTAGTTCAGCCACTTCCAACACAGCCACTAAGCTGCCAAGCAGCAGTGCTGGGAGTTACACAGGAATAATCCCAGCCTGAGCTTCTTGTGGCATCATAAATTGCCCGTGTCGTCAGTCAGCAGAAACCTGAGATGAAATTCTTTCCTTTGCAGTTAATTATTTCCAAGCCTTTGCAGCCTGAGCACTACCGGTGAAAGGTGCTGAACCGACAGCCCCAGAGAAACAGGCTTTGCATTCGTCCAGAGGCGGGCAGAAGTGAGCCAGGAGCGAGGACTTCAACCTGCTCTGCCAACAAAGCTTGTGCTTGAGCTGGACTGCTCATCTTTCCTACCAGCCCACGCCAAGCAGCTCTGCTTGCGTGCCCGTGGAAAGCCACAGCCTCAGACTTATGTGGACTATTTGCATGGTCAAACCCAACGGGAATTTTAGCCTGTATATCTGCAAGCCCTCTAAGGGTGAAGCAGCCTCCTCCAGACCCATTGCTGATGTTTATCGTGGCCAGGTGCAAATCTTTTTGCACTGGCCTAGCGCCACGAGACCAGCATGTTTTTAAGAATTTCACCCTCCTACCAGACAGTGTTTTTCAATATTTTGCATTAAATCTTCTGCTGTATTTGATTAGCCTGCAGCAGCTGTTTTCCACTCTCACAACAAATCATAAATCTATAAGCTTATGTGTGAGAGACTGTCTGTGCCTAAGAATGCGTGTGTCTGAGAAATCGCGTGGCTGCAGCCGCGTACGAGCCTATACCTCAGAACAGGCTGGAGTGAGACAGAGCAAATCCATAAACCTTCCTCTATAATCAAGCTTGAATCTACGTTGGAGGCCGTATGCTTATCCAGGGAGGTTTATATATGTTTGTGCATGCGTGTGTGTAAGGATTCCCGCCTGGATATGCACACAAATTTGTGTAATTCCCTAAATGAGTGTTTCACACCAAGAACAGGAGAATCAACGTTAACAAACGCTTGATTGCACCGGCGTGAACTCAAGTGGCTGCACCTGCTTCTGCGAAGGAAGGTAAGCTTTAGCACAAGCATGTACAACACACAAGCATGGGAATATCAGAGCACAGGCAAGGAAGCGTTACGGAGCCCTGATGCGCCCACCCCCGTGCACTAAAGCACGAGTCCGCGTGCAGCCAGGTTTATGATTGTGTGTACTCACTCGAGAACTGCTTGTTGTGAGGCCAAGATCTCCTGTCCCACGGCCAATTCAGATAAGGAGAGCAAACGGCTGAAAGAGAAGGGAGGGGAAACTGCTACATACATTAAAAAAAAAAAAAAGGAAAGAAAAAGGCGTTATTCAAAGACTATAAAAGGCAAAAGTTTGGATGAAGGAGAAGAGAGAGGGTTGCCAAGTCGTTACAAAAAAAAAAAAAGTGGGAGCAAGCTGCTGCCAGGTCTTGGCACGTGTGGTTTTACTTGTATAAATCAGTCACTCTAGACCTATGGTAGTTCTTGCTGACAAGCTGTCAAGCTCCTTGGCTGGGGGAATAGGGCATGTGCTTTACATGCACTTACAGAATAGTAAACTGTTATTAAAAGTGGGAAAAATCCCCAGTCTGATTTACTTGCGGTTTTGCCTGCTCGGCTGTATTATCACAGAACAAATTCACTCGTGTGCGGAGCAGTCTGGATGCACGGAAAACTACCGGCTAACCTCCCTGTGGGAGCTCTTGACCTCTTAAGGGGGATAGGCAGAAAGAAAACATCTCCAAGAAAAGAGAACATTAAATGAAGAGAGGCTGAAGCCACAGAAACGCTGTGCAGACTTCCAAAGGCCCTAAGCACCGAGGGACATCGTTCATCTGTGCTTGGAAGCGGACAGACACCTGCAAATGTCTCAGCCTGGCTCAGGAGATGAGGAAAGTACCTCGAGGCAGGCTTCGATCAGCTCAGTCCTGAGCTGCCCGGGGGTGCGGCGAAGGGAGGAGGAAGGCTGCTGTTTTCGATGATGAGGGAAGCGGGAAGATGTGCGCTTTGTCTGATGGCTGCTGGGACCACTGGCAAAAATGGGCCATAGACAGCAAAAGATAGGCAGGATANTCGGCGAGCCGCACGGATATCAACACCAGCACGCAGCGGTCTGGACAATCTGCCCTTGCTGCCCCACCAGTGCATCCCATCCGCACTCATCCCAACTCCCAGCCCATTCAAACTTACAGGAACAAAAAGTGAAACCCTACCAAGATACCCAATTTTACAGTGCCGTTTGTAGCAACACTTCCAAAACTAGGTTTGGCTGGAGCGCAGGGTTGGATCATGCCGATCCAAGACCCACAAAAAGCATGGAGCATCCTAATTGGAAGATACTGAGTTTTTCTGGATGTCTTCTCCTGTATTTCTCAGTTTAAGGGGTGTAACCCTGTGCCTCTGCTGTAACCTGTTCTGATCAGTCCCCAGGGCTCGCTTGTCCTCAACAGCACGCTTACACCACCCTCTCGATGAGTTTTACTGTTTATTTCTTGTAGGCACGTTCAGAGGAAAATGCTTGTAGAACAAAAACAGAACTATTTTTTAAAAATGTCTGTTAACAACACAAAACCCAACAACTGCTGTAGCCTAAATCTCAGCCCAGATTGAGAGCTTATTTAGGCACGCAAGCAGACCAAATTCCAATAATAATCCTACCCCTAACTCACAGGGCGTGCAAGATCTTCAAGACATGGACTGTGGATACAATGGGAAAACAAAAAAAAGAGAAAATGAGATGTTTGTGTGGATTTGCAAAGCCAGGCTGTAGCCAAATCAAGCCCTCGGGGTTTCCAAATGACAGCTCCTGGCCCCAGCTGATGGACTCGCTGCCTTGCTAGGAAGACTTCAGCACATGACAGCGCAGGGGATGCTTGGACACAGCCTGTGCTGCCGAGATCTCAGGGTGGATCGTGCAGAGAAGGTCAGACTTGTGCAAGACTTGCATGTTAAAGTAGGTCGCTGATCCAACCCATCCATTTAGGGTTATATGCCTTCCTGATGACTTCAGCATCTAACTGTCTTGACAACACCAGCGGGGAAGCGCTGCTGCCAAAACATTAATGGATCTAGGGCAAAACTCAGCCCCGAGCAGGAAGCCAGTGTAACACCTTAACTACCTTCAAAACAACGCTTAACCAGGATCTGAAGCTCCTATAAGCAAACCGAATCGTCAGCAAGCACGTTCGCAACAACAGTTATGTCCCTGGGTGGTCCCTGGAGGTCCGCATCCAATGCTTTCAACATTTCTACATGGCACTGGGGATCACGCCCGTCTTTTACAGATGGAGACAGTGAGGCACGGGAAGTGCCTATATGGCAAACGCTGGGACAGACCCTTGCCCAAGCAGAAAACTCTCACTGGACACCAGCTCTTATTTTTTCCACAATAACAGCATACACCCAAGCCCAACGGAACCAAAAAGTCAAGTACAAACACCTCTAGTTGTTAAGTACGTGGTTATCTCAGGTAGTTCACTTTGGTCTTCTTTAAAAGGTGTGGCTGTGAACAAGTCATGAGGCATGGGGGATTAAAGGAAGGGGGAGTAAGAGGTTAATTGGATTCCAGTTGGAGAGGGATTTAGGTTGGCTGAGTTTGTTCAGTCAGCAGCGCATAGTGGAACATGTCACTTGTAATTGAGCTAATGAAACACCTCTGGAGATAAAAACACACCAGCTAAATTCAGACCTGGCTTAGAGACTTGAAGTTCATCCACTACAAGGTTATGCAGAGATGTCACAGCTTTGTTTAAGGACAGTGGGCAGGAAAGGCAACAGCAGAACTGGTTTTACTTTGCAAAATCTGTTTTTTTCTCATTCAAGGCTGCTGGACCTAGGAGCAATTAAGCAGACTGTTCTGTCATGGACAATCTTCCAGGAGAGGAACAAAACTCTACCAATATGCTAATGCAATTGCCTAAGTCCAACCTCTCTGCTGCTCTAATGATATTATATTTGTTTTCTACAAATAGAAAAGGGGGGGCAAGCATTTTGCTCCATGCTTATGGCAACAGAACTGCACACAGTTGAAAGCAGGCTGCAAATACCTGCCCTTCTCGGTGCAGTTTTACAGTGGGCTGCTATCTTCTAGCACAGTTCCTTTAGGTTTTCACGCGGGGAATTAAGGGTTTGTTTTCTAGTCTTCAAAGCCATGACAAAACCCCCTCTGCCCCAAAGCCAAACTACCAAACATGACGTGAATAAGGGAGTGCTGGCTTCCCGAGCCTGCCAAAAGGCGAAGCCAGAGTCCTGCAGGGAACTGCATCCTCTTTGTGAAAAATGTTAATGATCTGAAATTACCTCATCTTCCAAGTCAGGAAGAAAACCTTAAATAGCAAGGTATGTCATGGAAAAAAAATCAGAGACATTTTCAGGAGGAAACTTAAAAATCGCAGAGGTATTTCGTGGAAAAAAAAAGAAGTCTGTCTTTTCAAAATGAACCACCAACTCAGAACGAAAGTTACTTTCTAAATTAAACAGTTGCAGTGAAAATTAGTTTCCAGTTTTGCGGGTTTTATATTCCTGCTTTGGGAATAATTACAATACTCCAGTAATTTTCTTTCCAAGACACTTTTAGAAAAGCAAAACTACATTTCTTCATCCCCCCTGTCTCTCTTCAGGAGTTTAAGAATAAAGTTAGCTTTAATGAGAAAAGAGTATGTACTTGACAGCCCTGATTTAAAAAAAACACAGCAATGAATTTTATGCACTTATATAAAAAATACTATGGGCATGAGGACCTCAGTCTCCGGGTGCACGAGAACATTTCTGTGCCAATCACTCAAGAATCCCTGAAGTGATGTGGCTGTAGCCAGTGTAAAAGAACGCACACAGCACTGCATAAAGCACTCAGATACTGCACGAGGAGATGGAGTGCAGACTTACACCTATAGCCCCTGCATGCATTGAGGTGGCAAGGAGATCCAGGAGGCTGGTTTTTTATAGCTGGGTAAGAGTGACATTCAGCAGCAATTACCTCTTTCTCTTTGATTCCTCCTGCTGTGGTTTGATTCTTCCCTCTTCCTGTTGAGGTTTGATTCCTCCTTTTCTGGCTTTAGGAAAGAAGACACGTAAGGAGCTGCCTGGTCTACTAGCAGATACCTAGAAAATGGAATGTCTCAGGTTAATTAAGGGATCAAAACAGACAAGGTGCTGAAGGAGAGGAAAAAGTGCCGTGGTATGTCAAGCAAGATGCATTCTGTGCTGTGAGGTTCTTTGTCTCTCCCGACACCCAGCTCAGAGCCTCTGTGTTGGACAGCAAACAAAAGAAAGGCTTTTTCAGAGCACAGGTCCTGCAAACCCACTTTGAGCTGGGAATTCAAGCTGCAGGCTTTCTGGCATCATCACTAGCAATAAAGAGAAAAACAGACCGTGCCCAGTTACAGCTCTGCAGCTGATTCAGTGAATTTGCACAAATGGCAACTGCTGGGGAAAAGGCACCGTTGCCACCAGAGTTCAGCTAACAGTCCAGCTGCCAGCTCTGGAAAGAAAGGAAGCCAGTTCCCTCCCCCAAAGCTGCACTGCTCCCATAGTGCTGAGACAAAGAGGGGCAAAACCAGTAGCAAAAAAACTACTTAGGGCATCACAGACAGCGAAAAGGATCATCTCCATGGAACAGCTTTATTCTACCGAGGGTTCTGCAGCCACTCTTTTGATGAGAGCCATTCTTTCAAGGCAATCTGTCCTGGATTACAAACCATATAATACTGGAGGAGCCAAGGGCTTGCTATTTCACATCAAGTGCTATTAATTGTTCTGGTTATCACGTTGTGCAGTTTGACCTAACCTACCGATTTCCCCCCACTCCCGCTGCAAAACATCCATCACTTTTTAAAGGGTGACATAAAGCTCCAGGGAGAGGTTCTGGTTTGTGTTAGCTTGATTGCTATGGACTTTAATAAAGCACCCATCACAGCTGCCTAGCCACGCTATAGATCAAGCTCCTGTAATTCTTTTCATGTCTCCAGAGGTGAAGGCTAAGCAAAACATAAAATTGAACCTTGCAGTGCTTTATTTCTGGCTTGGAGAGATGTCAGAGGCCATGCAAGCTTTCACTTTTCCCTTGCTCCCTTAGAATCCACAGCAACAGACGGAAGGAAGGAAGGAAGCAGGAAAGGCAAGCAAGGATGAGATGATTGCACAGACCAGCATCTAGTTGTGGCAGACCTGGCAGGGAATCCAGCAAAACGCTCATCACAGCTGAGCAGGCATGTACGAATAGCGAAGGTGCTGTATTGTGCAGCTTTGCTTGACTCTTTTCTCACTGAACCTGTTGCAGTAGGACTCAACAAGAGTTGAGTCGTGGAGAAACAGAAAAGGAACAGGATTTATTTGACAAGAGATCCACCCTAGCATTGTTTTATACACCTACCTCACAACGGCAAATTAATTCCAGGAGGTTGGCTCATGTCTGCCCAAAACCATTAAGGGTACTGAACAGTAATTGCATCCTGCCTCTATCAGACAGATCACAGAAAATGAGCTCTGCACCACTCCTCTACAACTCAGGCTTTGCCAGCTAGACCTAGACTTCCCCAGAGTTTTCTTTACACGGATTCAAACACTACCAAATGGTATTCACTGTAAGGAAGCATCGCTCTCCGAGACACCAGACGCTGCCCGTGCAATGTGCAGCAGCCAGGTTGCCTTCATTTCCACTGAAAAACATCTGAACGCCTGCCAGACGGCGAGCGGAGGAAATAACGTGTAGGCACCCGTGTTTGTGGGCCTCCTCCTCGGATGGCGTGAATCAGTGACACTGGAAGCACAACACCCAATGACACAATGTGTTAAAAAGTTTTTTTAAAAAAAAGTTTTAAAGTAGAAGGAACTCGAGCAAAATTAAAATATTGAATTACCTCACCGACAGATTGAAAAAACCCAAGGAGCTGTAAGCTTTAGAAGATAAACAACATTCTGCCTCTAACACAAATAGAACCTGAAAGAGCAATTCACTTCGTCTGTTCATCAAGATTTTTCACCCTGGGCTTGCACTCACTTCTGAAAAAGAGGATGACCGGAGCACTTTTTTATTTATTTAAAACATAACAAGTCAACCCAAAGCCATTTCTTTTTGTTTGGCTCTTTCTTCCTCTGTATTAATTTCAATTCAATCAACGAGGCAGTTGCATAACTGTTGTTTATAATTGCTGTCACGTCAACCCTGAAACCGATCACTGCAACACTGAAGTTATATAAAAGGTTTTGTTAGGATTTTTGTTATTTTTCTTGTTTAAATTGTGGGAAGATGAAGTCCTGCCCTGGAGAGATGTTTTGGTTTTCTGAGCTCTGTTGCCTATTAGTCCTGGGCTTTGGTGTCTTTTCTCTCCAGTTTTGTTTTACACAGTGTGAGGGTCTGTTTATGCACATAAACTGCAAAACCAGTCCTGTGCACCCCATCAATACACAGGCTATAAAATATACTCTGCTGAGTCAGGGAAGCAATTGGCAAAAAAAAGAGTAAGCTCTTAAGGAGCGATTTAAACACATTTTTGGAAAGCAGACTATGGAAATGCTGAAGTGGACTGAGATTGTCGTTTACCTTGCTCTTCTGAAGCCAGTGGACTGTTACCCTCCAGTGATGAAGCATCAAACCCTGAGGGAACATTTCTTCTTGTGTGCGTGTCAAAACGTCTTCCTCACTTACAGACTCAAAAATGATCCTGGAATTGAGAATCACCTCCTCCACCAGCCCCCAAACACATCGTGGTTTCCTTCTTCTGGCCATTCCCCTTCGACTCAGAGCTGTACTCACCCGGGAGGCTTCTCCCCTGCCTCCAGAGCATCCAGATGATCCATTTTACCGTTAGTTTTCTGTCCTTCTAGAAGCACGAATGCCAGGGGCGTTCTCACAGCTATACAGGGCCCAAGGTAGTTTCAAAGCTATACTGCACTGCGGGCGTAAACGCTTTAAGCCAACAAATAATTAAAGACTGTGCTTTGTTTTGGTGTAAATGAATACTGCCCAATGTCCCTTCACACCTAAGGAGGAGAAAAAACTAGAGAGAAAAATACACTGAAGTAAAATCAACACTCCTGTCTAAAAAAACCCCTCTCAAGACCGCAAAATATCTGTTTCCTTACAATTAATATCTTAAGTCCTGCCTCACTGGGGAGAAGTTTTTTTAGAGATGAGCACAGATTGCAGAAAACCGTGCCTCTCCTTTTCCCTCCGAACTCACAATAAGTTTGTAAGAGCTAACAGAAGAGCACAGCAAGGTTCCTGCTGGAGGTTCAAGCGAATAACCTGTTTCATGCGATGAGAATTAACAGAGAAAAGACAGCGATACCAGCTGTTCCTGTAGGGAAGCAGCAAGGAAAGAGTTGGTCAATCGATGTTTTTGTACGGTCGTTGTTCAAAATTCCTTCTGAATGAGCACATACTGATTCTGAGTGTGTGCGCGCGCCTGCGTGCGCAAGGGACAAGCAGTACTTTGCGAAAAAAAAAATTGTTATCTTCTAAATTATGAGAGTGTTACAAAACAGGGCCTGAACATCTAGCTTGATGCAGGCCTATGGAAGACCGGGAATGCCGTCCAGCCAGATGCAGCGGATGTATGCTCCAAGAGACTCCCACATAAATCCAATCAGCTGTATTTGAAATGGGGGTGCCTAAGGGTCACCGATGGCGGCACAGCCACGCAAATTAACATCCAGTTGAGCAAAGCACTGCTCTTACGTTGAGGTCATTAACTTCAAAATTTAGATAGAAGAGTTCAAATTTCAACAATCAAAGGTTCAAGTGAGATACACAAATAGATGCCCCATGAGTTACTCTCTAATCTTCACCAGGAGACCTTGTGACTGAGACAAAGGCAACTCATGATCAAGGGCAATTAACTCGAGCCTTCAGAGCTGCTTGCAAAGACAGTTTTAGTTTTCACTCCGGGTGTCTGTGCCCTATTTCTAAAAGGATTCGTGAAAGGTGAGTAAGAAAATCAGGGCTACTATCAGTAAGTGCAAATCTGCTATTCCAGAGTGCATGTCTCCTCTGAAAAAAGTGTTAGGAGTTCCCAAAAAATCAAAATGACCGAAAACCACTGTGTCTGAGCTGTAACTGAGGCTCTAACACGTACACACTTACCCTCACTGCTTGCTCACGGTCTCACCGCAATCTCTGCTCTAAGAACGGTGATGACAGTTACGCTCAAGGCTCTGGAGATGCAGCATGCACAAGCAGCTTGTGAAAAGCACTTTAGACGTAATCCAAGCCAGGTTTCTCTTAGCAGCTTCATTTTCACCAGGATATCACATACGGAGGAATGGTGCAGTAAGCCCTGGGAGAACTCTGTTCCCTGCTCTACTACACTCTCGGTAGCTATGAGTGCAATCTCATCTCAGCCGCTCTCCTCTGTGCAAAAGAAACAGTACTTCATTACCGTCAGAAATAAAATGCTTAAACGCTATAAGGAAGCCACAAAATAACTTAAATGGTGTACATTTGCTTTGTTAAGGACGTCTAAAAAATTCTTGTTTCAAACTGAACTTAAACATATGGTTGTGCTTTGGAAAAATCCGCTCGAGTCCCAAGTCTGAAGCTCGATATCCATCAAAGGTATGCGTTTTAGCAGTCTTGCCTTAGCTTTATGATACTGTGTGTTCACATACAGTCACACAGGCTGTAGATCTGCAATGGTCTGCTAAGCATCACTGCATACTTCTAACTGGGTCTGTCTGTCTTCAAAGAAGCAAAATTCTTGCTTTTACAGGAGACCGACAGAGTCAAAGCCTTTACATCTCAAACTCTCATTCTCTCCAAAGCCTTCACCAGACACGTTCCCTCTTCCAATTACGCTTTTGATAAAATACTTCTCTCCCTACGCAAGGTCCTCTGGAAAATGAGAACTCGGAATTTAAAACCTCTCAAACCCCTCCATCCAGGGTTCATTGTGGCTGCTTACTCTGCACCATGGAATGCTTTTCCATTTTCATTTTCACTCCCGTGTCAGCTGCTGAACACAATGTGACCGCTAGTGCATTAATCACAGCAGCCTGCTTGTTACTCAGAGAGGCTACTGGGCAGAGTCATCATCATTTCAGCCAAGCAGTTACAAAACTTCCATTCTCCTACCTGTGCCCTAGCTATGTGTTGATCCAGCCAGCACTCCAGCTCGGTCAGACAGGTGGGTCTGTAGGAGGCAAATTAATTTAATTGCAAGGGTTGCCAGAAACGGCAGAGCTGCATTTTAAGTCCCGTAACTCTAGGCTGTTTCATGACTATTCTGACGCTCACAGCTGCGATCGTGATGATTCTGTCTATTGTCGTTTTTAAACATCTTCTCCTTTGACTAATTTGATTAGGCTCATTTCTTGGCTGGCTTTCCATCAATAAAACCCTGTTCAAAAGATGGCCCCACCGCTTTTGCAGAATACAGCCTAAAAGAGAACATTAACAAAAGGCATTGTAATATACAATGGAAAATTAAACAGAAATGTGTACTTTATTCTTAATACCCTTTACTCATGTAACTTCTCCAATCATTTATTAAACTTATTTTGTTTTAAACTACCTTCCTCCCAATGACAGCTTCAGCAACAGCGAGGACTCCTCATACTCAACTACTTTGAGACTAATTATAAGCAAAAGTTGTAAGAGAATGTAGCTCTAGCAACAGAGTTGCACCTTCTTACACAAGGTCAAAGCCCGCCTTTTGTACTGTAAGACAAACTCAGGTATAGTTAAATAACGACACAAAGCAAAGATATACTCCATAAAACATTAATATTTTAATGAAAAATCTTAGCTTCATGTTTCTATCCAAAGACACTCAAAACTAGTTTTTCTCCCCCCTTAATTTTGACCTATAATGGGACCAGTTTGGAGATTTTTTTTTTTTGTATTTTAGAACATTTTTTTTTAAAGATTAAACAACCAGGCTAGCAAAAAGGTACCCAATACATACTTCTCTTATATCAAACAAGCTAGTATTTCAATACAATGTAACTATACAGAATATATACATTACACATATGATCACAAAGCAAACACTACAGGCTCAGAACAGATTTGAAAAAACATGATATTCACATTGATTACAATAACTCTAAAAATGATTGTAACGTTGAAACGGCACTTAGTTTACAAAAAAAGTCACAAAAATATATATAGCCACCAAGAACTATGGTTCCTGAAAAATACTAATAGCCAGATAGTATTATATAAAATGTGAAGTGTATTTAAACATCGTATACATTAAAAAACAAAACCAAAAACCAAAAAACAATTCTGTTAAGTCAATAAACATGCCAAGTAATCTAGCTGTGGCCAGCATCAACAAGAGAAGCTGTACTGTGGATGAGATGACGACTGGATATACGGCTGGTGACCGGAGACTGGCACAGTTAAGGGGGTTTCACTGTTACTAAAATGCACAAAGAAGCCCAACAATAATTTAATTCACATTTTTTTTTTCCTCCAGCTTACTCTTTTCCCTCTTCGGGGTTTCACCATAGGGCAGCACCTAGAGCGAAGGCACTGCAGGAATAGGGCAAAGAAGCTGTCCAAGAACTTTGTGTAGCCAGGGCTATAAGTCAGAATATCAAAAGCATGCATCAGCTAAATGAATGGTTAAACAAAATCACTCCTCTGGGGACTTCAGCAACCCTCAGGAAGACTGTAGGTACAGTTGCCACACAGGCTGGCAGCACCAGAAACTCATTCAGCTTTTTGTTTAAGTGCAACCAGATTTGTAGATGAGACCTGCGGGACACTGAATTACTGTGATACCACACATCGAGTTAACAAAAACCCAGAGCAGTTAAGTACTGTTGCATTAAAAGAATTCACATTTGGTTTTTTATGGTACATTTCCTCAAAACACTTTGAACCGACTCTGTTTAGTAGGGACCTCTGACGGGGCTGAGGCACCGTCTGGCCTCGAACCCTCTTATCTGTCATCGAGATGCTATGGAATTTATTATGTCCATAACTGGAGATGAGAACCCTCCAAAACTGGGTTTCACCTTGTAAGCAAAACTCAAACATAATCAATTTGAATGAAAATTATCTATTTTCCATATTCTGATGGTGTGGAAGTTGCAATGGATGTAGGAGCAACGGGGGCTCCTACATCTGTGTTTTCTCCATCCCTGCAGGGTGCACAAAGCTCCCGTTCTATTTGCATACAAAATGCTTCATGGTTTGTTTCAGAGAGACCGGCAATAGTCTCAACTGCTCTTACATCCTGGGGCTGGAGGGGAAAGCCAGCAACCACGAAGCAACTGAAGCCCTCATATAAAAACTTTAAACCATAGCTTAAAAACAATAAAATTCCATCCCGTAAGGGACATATAGGGATCATAGTCTTATAAAATATATTTTACTGCATTGGCAGCTATTACTTTTTAAAAAAGCTTAAATTCATACCTTTTAGACTCAAGATACATGTGAACCCAGAACCACTTTCAATAACCTACTCATCTCTCAGTATGAGAGACTTGACCATAGTATCTGCGAGCCTGACAACTGAACTCCAGCTGTAGTAAGACAGACTAATCATCAGGAACACACATTTTCTAATGTGGTGCAAGAACAGTGGCAAGCAGTTCTGACGGGGAGCTAAATTTGCCGAATGTGTAGGCATCCCCATGGATTTCCAGGGCAGTTGTGCTACGTGTCTGCGTCGAAAAACAAAACAAACCCTTACAACTCGGCCAAATCTGCACAGCTGAAACATCTCTTCTTTTGTGGGGAAACAGAAAACTGAATTTTTTTCCCCTCTCCCAAAACACCACATTAAATGCCAGAAGAAACCCTTCTGCTCAGGTGCTCAGACCTCCTGCATAACACGGATCACAGAATTTTACCCGGTAGATCAAGCAGTGGAAGAAATAATTCTTTCATCTAATGTGAGTGTTATCAAGCCCATGAACTTGTGACTAAACCAGTGTATACCATATTGAAAGACATTTAGTCTAAATGTAAGGCCTCCAGGAGATGATTAATCAACCACATCCTTTAATTATGTTGCAACAGTTAATTACTCTTGCTGTTAAAAGTTGTCTTGCTTCCAACCTGAATGTGTCTGTCTCCATGGAGACATTCTTCTATGGAAAGAGTAGGGCACCGTGACCTCTCTCTTCATAGAGNGCTAGCAAAAAGGTACCCAATACATACTTCTCTTATATCAAACAAGCTAGTATTTCAATACAATGTAACTATACAGAATATATACATTACACATATGATCACAAAGCAAACACTACAGGCTCAGAACAGATTTGAAAAAACATGATATTCACATTGATTACAATAACTCTAAAAATGATTGTAACGTTGAAACGGCACTTAGTTTACAAAAAAAGTCACAAAAATATATATAGCCACCAAGAACTATGGTTCCTGAAAAATACTAATAGCCAGATAGTATTATATAAAATGTGAAGTGTATTTAAACATCGTATACATTAAAAAACAAAACCAAAAACCAAAAAACAATTCTGTTAAGTCAATAAACATGCCAAGTAATCTAGCTGTGGCCAGCATCAACAAGAGAAGCTGTACTGTGGATGAGATGACGACTGGATATACGGCTGGTGACCGGAGACTGGCACAGTTAAGGGGGTTTCACTGTTACTAAAATGCACAAAGAAGCCCAACAATAATTTAATTCACATTTTTTTTTTCCTCCAGCTTACTCTTTTCCCTCTTCGGGGTTTCACCATAGGGCAGCACCTAGAGTGAAGGCACTGCAGGAATAGGGCAAAGAAGCTGTCCAAGAACTTTGTGTAGCCAGGGCTATAAGTCAGAATATCAAAAGCATGCATCAGCTAAATGAATGGTTAAACAAAATCACTCCTCTGGGGACTTCAGCAACCCTCAGGAAGACTGTAGGTACAGTTGCCACACAGGCTGGCAGCACCAGAAACTCATTCAGCTTTTTGTTTAAGTGCAACCAGATTTGTAGGTGAGACCTGCGGGACACTGAATTACTGTGATAGCACACATCGAGTTAACAAAAACCCAGAGCAGTTAAGTACTGTTGCATTAAAAGAATTCACATTTGGTTTTTTATGGTACATTTCCTCAAAACACTTTGAACCGACTCTGTTTAGTAGGGACCTCTGACGGGGCTGAGGCACCGTCTGGCCTCGAACCCTCTTATCTGTCATCGAGATGCTATGGAATTTATTATGTCCATAACTGGAGATGAGAACCCTCCAAAACTGGGTTTCACCTTGTAAGCAAAACTCAAACATAATCGATCTGAATGAAAATTATCTATTTTCCATATTCTGATGGTGTGGAAGTTGCAATGGATGTAGGAGCAACGGGGGCTCCTACATCTGTGTTTTC
Organism: Syrrhaptes paradoxus; assembly: GCA_013400615.1. Taxonomy (NCBI): domain Eukaryota; kingdom Metazoa; phylum Chordata; class Aves; order Pterocliformes; family Pteroclidae; genus Syrrhaptes; species Syrrhaptes paradoxus. Next base: position 75,414 of record VZTO01023923.1, on the reverse strand, counting down.
TCCATCCCTGCAGGGTGCACAAAGCTCCCGTTCTATTTGCATACAAAATGCTTCATGGTTTGTTTCAGAGAGACCGGCAATAGTCTCAACTGCTCTTACATCCTGGGGCTGGAGGGGAAAGCCAGCAACCACGAAGCAACTGAAGCCCTCATATAAAAACTTTAAACCATAGCTTAAAAACAATAAAATTCCATCCCGTAAGGGACATATAGGGATCATAGTCTTATAAAATATATTTTACTGCATTGGCAGCTATTACTTTTTAAAAAAGCTTAAATTCATACCTTTTAGACTCAAGATACATGTGAACCCAGAACCACTTTCAATAACCTACTCATCTCTCAGTATGAGAGACTTGACCATAGTATCTGCGAGCCTGACAACTGAACTCCAGCTGTAGTAAGACAGACTAATCATCAGGAACACACATTTTCTAATGTGGTGCAAGAACAGTGGCAAGCAGTTCTGATGGGGAGCTAAATTTGCCGAATGTGTAGGCATCCCCATGGATTTCCAGGGCAGTTGTGCTACGTGTCTGCGTCGAAAAACAAAACAAACCCTTACAACTCGGCCAAATCTCCTGCACAGCTAAAACATCCCTTCTTTTGTGGGGAAACAGAAAACTGAATTTTTTTCCCCTCTCCCAAAACACCACATTAAATCAGGAGCAAAGCTATCCTTTCCTTTCCCATTGCTCCCATCAGACGTACTCCTCTACACAATATGCAAGGAGTAAAGACCCTGCACAGACTCCAAGAATCTGGGTCCCTGGCAAACGGCAGAACCTTGCTGGTTCTGCGGTAGTGAAGGCACTCTGCTTGCAAAATAAATGGGTGAGGAAAGGATTTTCCACTCAGTGCAAAGATCAGTGCCACACAGGAAAAGGATGTGCAAAAGCGAGACAAAAATCAGTTTGTGAATGAATTTGGAGACGACTCGTTGACAAAGAAACTGCTGCAACGGGTCATACCTCTAGCTATTTGGAAGAAATTCTGAACAACTTGTAGAGCCACGAAGATGATGAAAGGACCAGAGCATCTGCCGTACAGAATGAGAGCTCGGACTGTTTTGCCTGGAGAAAAGAATGCTATGGGGGGATCTTATCAATGTGTGAAACTACCCAGATAGAAGGGGCTAAAGAAGATGGAGCCAGACTTCTGTCAGGGGCACAAATTGNATCTATGCTTTAGGTTTAATCCCAGGTGTAGTCTAAGGTGAGTTTCTTCTAGCTTAGTTATATATCTATCTCGCTCAATTTGGAATTTAAGTATATTAGCAACATGTTTTAAAATGTCCTATGTTTTTACATCTCTCCTGCGAAGAACACCAGTATGTCAAAGAACTGAACACTTCCAACAAGTTAGGGAGAAGAAATAAAATGATATTGGTATATCATCTGTGCTCACGTCTATGGAGAAAAGAGATATTAACAAGAAACAATCACAAACAGGAAAATCAACAAGTAAACCCAACCCTAAACCAACCAAACAAATACAAATCCTCTAGGAACTCTATTGTTCTGCAGTTCAATCAGATTGAAAAGTGAGAACTAAATTAAGATGTTAGACAGAGATTACAGGGTTGGAAAGATAATGTGTGACACAGTGCAACAAGCAATGACACCCGTGACTTGCCTTGTACCAAGGTGTTAACAGTTAATGATACTCATTTCTTTTCAAGGAAGAACAGATTGAAGCTACAAAGTATTTTTAACTTTTTTTTTCCCCTATTTCTCTTTGGTTTGCCTTCTGACATAAAATTTTAAGTTCTAAAAATCCAATATCCAGATAAATCTATTCTGTATTTGCATATCTCCTCACCAATAAACTGTTTGGCAAAATATCTAATGGGTGAAAATTATCAGATTCTAACAGATTATGTCCATCTGTATCTGACCACCTTTAATTGTTCCATCTGTACAGTCTGGGAAAGTGTTTCTGTGTAAGGACTTTATACTACATGAATCACAAAGGATTCTCATATACTTGGAAAGACTTATTACAAAAAAAAGAAAATAACGTATTTGAGTTCAGCGTCACAGCCCTATAATTCAGGATAAAACTCGGCAAAAGGCATTTTCTTGTCTCACTGGCTTCTCAGTTACAGAAATCAGCAGTGGAAGAGAACTGGTCTTTAAATTCAGCCCATCAACAGACACTGGACTAATTCACAGTACAGCAAGCCAAAAAAAGAATTTCTCCTTCAAGCCCTTTTAAGAAGACTTACAAAGGTAGACAAACAAGACTGAATTGTAGCAGAGAACTTCTTTGCAGCATGTTTCTAGAACACCCTTTGGATCTGGTAGAGAAACTTCATTCCAGTAACTTGGAAAGGACTTAAATTCCAACTGTTTTCACCCTATTTAATGAAAATGTGTGGTTTTTACCTAAAACACAGTGGAGAAAAATTATTAAAGTCACTGAAACCCTTTAAGCTCTTTCCAAAGGGCAATAATCTTTTTTCCTTACAAAAGCTGGCTATTAGTAGAGACAACTCAGACCTGCAGAGCATCAGAGCTGCCTAAATGAACTGAATACAAATTGATCTTGCAGTATAATTCGACTTTTGTGTCTTCTGTTTCTTCAGGAGCAACCTTTCCTATTGGTTTCATTTGCTTTTCATGTTTGCATGAAACAAATCCGGACAGAAAACAACAATTTAAAAACACAAGATTCAAAACTAAGGGAGTACATCATGCCTTTGGAATACTAAGATCCAGTAATACCTACTCGCTCAGCACGTCATCTGCAGGCGACAGGCATTTGGCATTAAACACTGAGTTAACTTCAGAAGAAAGAAGAAAAATCACAAACCTCCTAACGTATTTCCTAATTTAGGTTTCAAAGCAGTACTATAGCCCAAACAGCCTCAACGAAACACTGCTCTGAAAATCCCACACCCTAAATTTGCAGCGTTGCCTAAATATGGAAAAATGACATTGCAGATCTTTCAATTTATTGCTTACTTGAGCTGTGTATGTAGCTGGAGTAATGGCCTTTAATAAACCGAGTTGGCAAGGATTTAAAATGTTTTGAAACAGGAACAATTCATCATTGCTATATAGGCTCTTTGTAAACAACCCCCTGTTGGGTTAGAAAGTTGGCCTCTAAAGAGAATAAATTGCTTGTTTTGTCCAAAACAGACTAATAAAAATCTCAGAAACTATACATGCATATGTCTAAACAAAAAAAGAAGGTGCAATAACACACAAAAGAGCTCATTTTTTCCCATCTGTAAACTCCTTCTAGCTAGCTGTTGGAGATTAGTAAAAATACAGTATCTATGACAGGGGGAAGTGACCAGAACTGCCAACAATCTGGCCACGATTTTAAGAATTCCAGCTTGGGAAAACCTTCATTTTCAGACGTGGTTCCCCTTCTACAGAAAGATTCAGTTATGAGATTTTTTTCAGGCTTGCACGGATATATACTTTTCTATCATCCTCAATTCATTAAGCATTGTTAGACTTTTCCTGACCGTGGTATTTCCACGCCAAACCTCGGAGATGGGCAAATCTGGACAGGCTATTTGACCAAGCAGTTTCTAAAAGGAGTGGAATATAAGAAGTAGGAATACCTGGCATGACATCACTTGGTTTGTCAAAACTGATTCATCTGAGATGAAAAGGGACGAAGTGTTTTTAAAAAGTGTACGACTGCTCGTTTCAGAAATGCTTACCATTTCCAAGAAAAGGGTTACAGTAAGCGCTTTGAAAACAGCAGGCACAGAGATAGGAAGTGTCATTTTTTTTATGCAGAAGATTAAAGCATCCACTCATAACTAGACAAAACTGTTCAATAATGATTCCCAATGCATCCTTTTGTTTGTCATTTTAAAAAGGTTTCCTCTGATTTCCTTCCCTTAACCAGAGGGTCTGCAGAAGCAAGAGAAACTTAATGAGCTGCTCTAACTGTGGAAGAAGAAATAGTTAAAGTGATCTGAATCAGTTGTTCTTCTTTAGAAGTGTATCACAGCTTCCATGATGTTCTGACAAGATCTTTTTGTGCATTCAGTCTTAAATATTTTCACAGAAGTGATCATTCAGTCATGAAAAATAATGTAACATCTGTCGCAGTTTTCTGGTTAAAGCGTAGCTTACAAAGTAAAAAGGGAAAATCTCCCCACTTTTGTTTTAAAAAATTAAATTAAAATGTACAGGACCAAACACAGGCACTTTCCAAAGAACAAAAATGAAAACAAACCATGAATTATTCAATAGTAATAGATGACAGCTCCGGTTTCGGAGGGTCACCTGCGGCTGCCTCAGCAGTGGCATTAGTCTTTGGCTGCTCTGGCACATCTTCTTCCTTCTCTGCCAACCCACCCAGAGACCCCAAAGGGAAAGTGCTTTCACAATTCTGAGTTGACGAGACCTGTGAAATGACAGGCATTTGGACAGAAGAGTTGCTCTCAAAGCCATGCTCCCCTAGCTCATACTGCCCGAGGGTCTCTTCTTGTTCCTGGTTTAAGTAGTCCGGTACTAGGAAGTCACTAGAAGAGGGGCAAAGGACAGAAGAGAAATGTCATTTCGCAGACAAACATCAGCGATATCACTTTCTTTCTATCAGTTACATCACACAAACTACACACTGCATTGCACAGAGAACAAAGAGATTCATTTCACATTGCTCTAAGATCATCACAGAGACGTTCTTCACTAGGCACTAGAACCTGGTTCTCATTCAAACACACTGAGAACGTATTCAAAGGCATCCCTTTTGCATTCTTGTGCATCCATATTGCCTACACAGCAACTTTTTATTATTTAGATTGTATCACCTTGATGAGAAGGAAAGTTAATGCCTGGAACAGCATAGGGCACTGAAAACCTCATTGAAAAAAGGGAGCACTCAACCTTTAAAAACAGAAACAACAAGGAGTTCAGCACTGGCAAAGATGCGGGACTTTTCCTCCACTGAGATAAGATCCACCCAAGAACCAGCAGCAGCACTCCTCTCAGCGGACAGGCTGTAAACAGAAGCGTGAGGAGGGGAAGCAAGGGTTCTGCTGAAAGCACAGGGAGGCTGCCAGCTGCAGCGGTGTTTCGTGATGTTGACACGTATCACGCTACTGTGGAAAGAAGAGAATTGCACTTCCTTCCCATTTTAGTCCTTTCTGGATGACCGTTCTGTTGCTCTTACCAACTGATGGCTGAGTGTATCCAAAGAAAATCTACCAAACTCTCCAGTAGTATTTTCAGAGCACGAGCGCATAACAAAGATAAAACTTCTTTGCAAATTTTCAGCACCAGACGTGTAAGTTTGTACTTGGGGCAAGTAATTACATATTACATATATGCAAGTTTACATGCTTTGGTTCCAAAATGCACAATCAACAATGCTAAACCTAGTGTCTGTAAATTCAGACTAAAGGAAGGCTTATAGATAATTAAAATCATATACTTTAATTTGATTCTGTTGGAAATACAGTGACTGGCTGTCCTGGTCTGCTTTGCAATTTTTTTATCCTACGTCACTTCTGAGATAACGAAATAGAGCAAAACACTGAAATGATTTGTAGGGGAAAATGTCTAGAAATCGCAAGGGATGGTACTGTAGCTGCTGTAACATTTACAAAACATTTATTTTGTGTTTCTGAAGACAGATGACTTACACACACCAAGCTGCGTCCTCTGTCTAGATTTAAGAGCTGCGAGATCTATCTTCCTCCAGCTTCCCTCATCTACGTTCATGTTTTTCTATCTCAAATTGCAATGGTTACAAACATTTATTGCAAAATGAGAATACAGTGCTAGTCTCATTCCTTAGAACACTTTAAATAGTCTTTAGCAAAGTGCATTTGTGTGATACGCCAAGTCATATGTGCCCTGATAAACAAGGAATGTCCAACTAGCCCCTACTATTTCAAACCCTATTAGTCTGATCATTTAGTAATATGTAACCTAGAAAATGAAAAAAAAAAAAAGAAGGTATGGAGTCATGCAATCTTTCCAAAACACCCACCATCAAGGAAGTACTTAAAATGAAGCCACACGTGTATTCCCTACGTAAGTGAACTGGATATGTAGGAGATTTTGAATAGCAAATCATTCCTAGAACTCCACAGGTACTATAGCATAGAATGCTATGGCTTAACACCATTAGGCTGCCCGCAGATACTACTGAAAAGAGAAATTAAGTAGCCCAAAAGCAGCTTCTGCACATTGCTCGGTTCGTCAGTGCCCTCCTATACATCTTAGACACCGTCAGACAGACCAGATACAACAGATAATGGCGCAAGAATTAATTTGACTGAAATTAGCTGGCAACCTGTTGAGAGGCACAGCAGGCTGCCCTGAAAGCAGGAAGATGATTTAAGAGGAAAAAAAGACAAAAAAAAANAAAAGGAAAAAAAAAAAAAAAAAAAAGCAAGTTTCCCTGTAAGGTTTTTGCTGTGCACCTCACCTGCTCTGGAAGTAGTTTGCTAGCTCTGACGCTTCATGGTTCAAGCTCCTCAGGTGAACGATTAAATTTCCAGAGTTGGTGAACATGGCGCCACATGTTTTGCACTCGTAAATCCGAGGCTTGCGGATAATATGCCGGGAAACCCGCATGTGGTGTTTATATTCCCCGAAGGAAGTGAAAGTGGCACTACATATCTGGCACCGGAAACAGCGTTTACCTTCGTGCTTCAGGCGATGCATCTTTAGCGAGTAAGCTCGGGTGAACTTTTTCCCACAGCGGTCACACTGAAATGGTTTAATGCCTGCAGAAGAGAGAGCAAAAAATCACATTCACCTTTTGTAATGAGAGGTCACTGGTAAAATCCTTCCAGATTTCCAGCAGCAAAAAGAGAGCAGCTGTGGCCAGTCACAGCAAGGTGCTGTTTAAGGAAAAAATTCTCTGGTTAACTTTAGAATGGCAGAAACAATTAGAACAGAGCTACACTTCCTCAGAACCAGCTGCCAATGAATTTCATAACAACGTGACCTGTCCATAATTCTTACATGTCTTCTTCCCCTCTGTTTAAAATGAACATAAACCTCCACGGATTATACTCCGGTTAAGATGCTGAGCCACAGCCAGAAAGTATCCGATGCAGCAGTCATTTCAAACCACCTTTGAATTCCTTTGATCTTGGGAGATTCTTGTGCCAGACTGGTTCCCAACAATGCAATTATCAGACTCCCCTTAATTGCAACGTCTTTTCCTGGCTGCCTCTGGCCTCAGAGAAGTGTTCTGGCAGGGGGACTGTGCGCACAAGGATGCCCCTGTAATGCAGCGGGAATGGTGATAAAAGGGTGAAGCAGCAGCCTTTATACTGCGTGGGAACCTTTCTATACAAGAACTTTCAGTGATTTTGCATGACAGGCAGCTCCCTGAGACAGTTTAGGTTCATGCCTCTCCGTTTTTTCTTGTATTAATTTAGAAATTCTGTTACTAGTTCCTTTTTCATTTGATATACTAATAAAACCAATAAAACCCTAAAACATACAAGCTCTGCAACATGTTGCCGTGACTGAGCATAGGTAATCACATCCAAACAGAACTACTAAAACACAAAAGACCGAATCACCAAAAAGTTAAGATTTAGTAAAAAGTCTGAACCCCAGAAAGTGTGGAAATCCAAACACGAGGCCAACAATCTGGAATATGGAGCTCTATTCATAACAGGGCTGTCAAGGAATAAAAAAGGGTTTTTCAAAAGGCTGAATGTGCATCAGTCCAGGCTGTTAATTCCACCAGTCTTTCCCTCTACTCCCCTTATGTTCAAAGCAGGAGCTGAACTTTTAATTGGGGCTTTTATATAGAGAAAGCTGTAGTTAAGGTTACACTGAAACTCCTTGTTAAGCATGTGAAAACAAGTTAATATACTAGAATATTGTCCTGTGGAGCTAAAACTTTCCAGGCTCTCGTACTGTCCAAGGGCATCTATTTCCTCTGAGAGTTTGAGGAAAATCTCCTCAGCCATTTTGCTTATGTGAAAACACTTTCAACATTTACAAGTTTGGAGAGTTTCTTTTGCATGCTAATTACTCTAAACCAGCTATTCAAATCTCTCCCAACTTTGCCCAGGGGTTGCCAGTCGACAGATCAGTCAGAGATGCTTTGCTGAAGCCTGTCTGCTGTCAGTTAAGACTTTAGCAACCAGCTTGGGATAATCTCACACCCAACGTGCCCACAATGTTTGCTTTTTAAAGTATTAAACACATATTATTACGTCATGTGGTCATCTGTCCGCAGGTAAAAGTCAAGCTCAAACCAGAAGATGCTAAACCACGAGGCTTAGGGCTCAACTGCAAGAGCCCCTCAGTATTCCCTTGTAACCCTAAAATGTCAATGCCACTGCCAGATAGTGCCGACAAGTCTTGAAAAACACTGACAGCAAAGACATTAGGAGTTTGCACTTAAGTTAGAAATCAAAATTAATGCAACAGTTTGGGGATCAGGACTCAGAGGAAGCATTCAAGAAACCTTTTGCTACCTGTACCACCTGTAGTAGCTAAACTGATTATCAAACCAATTCAGTTGTCCTGCAATCCATCCCCAAATTCTGAGATCCAAAGGCATACAACATTCTTCAATGCAAGGACATAAGAGAGATAATAATTTTCTCATGGCTGCAAGTCTCCTCTAAAACAACAGCAGACAATTACAACATGTAAGAGGAAAAATTTCCATCTAAATCGCTTCTTTTTTATAATAAAATAAGGCAAGTATACTTTATTTCATCTCAAATCTTTACCGTGAAAATGACTTATTCAGATGAGTTTCAGGCAATCAGCTTTTTTTCAGTCCACATAAACGCTAATCATCCATGAGCAGAGCTATCAGTCAGGTTTGATGTATCAAAACAAGCATTCAATGAGACATAGCTCTACCCAATCTTTCCGAAATCAATTCTCAAGCACTTGGCAGGTGATTAAAAAAGAATTGCATTATTATATTTGCCGCACAGTGAGCAAACCTCTGCCAGTCTATAAATTAGTAATTTTTGGAAACGGTTCCGCTTCTTACCTGAGTGGATAAGCATGTGTTGTTTTAAGTTCTGAATGCGAGTGAACCGGACCCCGCAGGTTGGACACTGAAAAGGTCTGTCTGGACCATTTGGGCTGGGTCTCTCTGTGCTGCTGGTAGAAGGAGCAATGTAGAGTTGGTAGGGATACTGAACGTTCTCCAAACTACAAAGAAAAAATTCACTCATTTACAAGCAAGCTAGAGAGAACAAAATAAGAGCCTCGTCTGTGGAAATCTGAACCTTGAGGACATTTGTATGAGAAGAAGAAAAAGACGGGCCTTTCGCATTTCTGTCGAGATCTATATTTACGCCGGAAATCTCTGCCTCTACAGCAATGAGTCTGACCTGAAGCCTTACAGTCACTGACTCTGCACACCAGAACAAAACCAAAGAATAACCTCTGACTTCTGTTTCTTTGGGCAACACGTCTGAGCACCAGCCGCAAACAGAACTTTATTTTCCAGGCATGGGCATTTCCTCAAGCATAGTGATGATTTACAACCAGCAAACAGTCCCTGAGGAAGAATTTAAAGAACTGAGCAAACTGGAAAGCAAAGGAGTCTTTTGCAGCTTCAGTGATATTTACAAATGAAATTAAAGCCGATTCATTTTCATTTCAATCCAAGTTCAACGAACAAACATTAGTTTCTACAATTACATATTTCAAAGTTTAAATTATTAATCTAGTTAATCAACATTTGCTCCATGTCTGATTCCATCGGCTCTGTAAGAATATCTCAAGCACCCTGTTTAAAAAACAGCACACAGACTATAATACAGGAACAACTTAACTCTCAAAGTAATTTATTTAAAACTGACTAATTGCTCCTACACAGCCTCTAGCTGCAAACTGTTTAAGGGAACTACAGTGTTATAATCCAAGTCCTCTGGCAAGGAACTTGCTTCGCTAAAGGGCACAGTGAAATAAAAACAAATCTGCCGTTACAAACATAATAACAATAAGAGTTTGTACTTACCTGGGGTTTCCCTTTCCTGAGCATTAAGGTCTATATTTTTTGTGGAAATAGACATTTCAGCTTGCTCACAGCCTGACGGCAGACCAGATGTCACTGGCAGCAGGGAACTGCTCTGCAATTTTAGTTTTACTAAACTGTAATGTCTGAAATGTACTGAGAAAAAAAGTATAATGATACCTTAACTGTCTCTATCTGCTCTGGAAATGGATGTCAATACAGCTGTGAGAACTGGGTATCTGAATTCTGAGTACAATTATGGGTCTTAGTGGCAGAAGTTCCAGCGGTAAGATTTATCCGGAGAGAGCGAGCACCAGGTATCTCTCAGTGCACACAAGATAAAAGAGTTTCCTGCAGGAGTTCAGTACGAATCAGTCTGTAAAACCAGTAATGATTTCTGGTCTCACACGGAACTGGAATAATATTTGCTCTAAAGAAGAAATTTTATTGCCCTTCACTTCTTTTTATACACAGTAGGGTCCCAGAGAGCTGTGGAAAAGACAGATGCTGGCAGACCTGTTAATCTTTGCTGCAGGGAATGTTTGCAAGAGGGAAGTTACCAGCTGATACCCTGGACCCAGCAGAATGTACTTCACTGCCACGTACGGGTCTCAAAGAGCCAACCCATGGCTCCCCAAATGCTCTTGACATAAATGAGGGTATTTTTAAACATCGGTTCTGATTTGTCTAACCAAATTTCCAACAAACTCTGGCACTTCTGTTTCTCTTTGTGAGCAGATCGCTAGATAAAGAACAGATTCTACTCTATTCAGATGTGGAAACACCAGTTTTGTCTCCGGAGTCAGGGGCTTGTGAAGAGGCAAAAGCGTGTTGTGCTCCTACAGCTTTCTAGGGAGACACTCAGGCTAGGGCAGAAATCAGGAGGCACAGCTCTCCTTTTGTTTCCAGCTTTCCTGTGCTAGCTCATCCTCACAGCCTGCACTGCTGCCAGCTTCTCTGCAACTGAAACAGAAAGGAGAAGTGCTCTGGGGCAGAAGAAATTCAAAACAAAGTTTGGGCTTTTTCCTGCATAAAAACTTCACGATGAGAAAGGCTGATTAAAGCAGATAAAACAGGTTAAAGCTACCAGTGACCGGCACGTCTTTTTCCATCCTTACACTGCAAGCAGGCTGAAATACCTATTGGTGACATAACTGACGACCTTAGCACAATGAAGAAATTACATCTGAAGCACAATCCTATTTTTTCTCTCCTGCTTCTTTCTCCCCATATATACTCAGATTTCATGACTTGAGATTTGTGATAAATGTGGTATTTAACAGCTGAGATTTGTCTAACATCTCAGAGAGTTTCTGTAACTGCTAAATAGAGAGATGGGTTTAAAATGTTTTCACTGTAACACTAAAATATTCTACTTGCAATTTTCTCTTCTTTTCACCAAGAGATTATACACATATTTAACTATGTAGAACGAAACTCTGATAAATGCAAATGCCAGAATGCTCAGTGAGCCTAGAAATGTTCTCTGTTTGTAAATAACAATTATTTCAGAAAAGTGGAGGTTCTCGTTATGTTGGATCACAGAGATCTTTTATAATTGAACCTTTGCAACTCCTTTTTAAATGCAGCCAGGAACTGATACAGACACTAACTGCTAAACCAGCCACGGCTGAATTACAAATCTATGTTAGAAAAATGTATTACAATCCAAATGCAAAATATCAGAGAAAAAATATATCAGACCTCACTGTGCAACAGGGGTTTTATTACTGACATGCTGACAACAATTACATGTGACCCCCTGCTTATGACACATCGATTACGGAGGAGGATCAATTACTTATGTTAATTATTTAACACAGGAGCTCAAGAGATAAGATATTCTAAATTTTGAAATGTTTATGATTCCTTCCACAGTGATAAGGATGCTATATTGAGAGACCTTTAGATGGAACAGTATTTTTCTCTGTTTTACAAATAGAAATATAACAAAAACAGACTCAAATGCACATTTTTCAATAGAAATTTCTATTGCCCATTCACAACTGAATTTGACATTTTGAGAATCTCTGCTAATAAAGCAATGTACAATCAATTCTCATAAATGCCCATAGCCATTAGTTCCCTTATTGTTTATATAAACAATGTGCAAATTCTAGTTTGTTTTGCTGATGCTTCTGTTACTCTGAGACTAATTGTTTTCAAATTTGGGCATAAACTGAAGCAAATATTCTTTCCTTCTCTGCATGGAAGAGATCTTTTAGTGAGAATTTTCAGTGGGTTAAAAGGATTGTATATATTTTGAGTTTTCTACATAGTTTGTGCTGAAGCTCTGCAATTTTATAGGAAATTTGTGAAATAATCCACTGCTGAAAATAAGTAAGCCACTTGACTTTAGAATGACAGCTTTAAAAACCTCGATTAGTTTGAATGCAACATGTGCTCCTACTACCAAGTCAAAGCCTAAGTGCTGGGTATTATTTTTTCACTGAGGTTTGTTAGCAGATAGATAAAATCTTCTGTGTCATACAGAAAATCTTATCTAGGCAGTTATTTTCCCTTCAGATTTAATCCTACAATAGTTTTAGATGGAAAGGCAGGAAAGATTTTACATGCTATGAAAATGCAGCTCTTGATAGTTATCTCTACAGGGAGTTTCACTTAACACATTTTCTGGAACAGCTCCCAAAGGTTCACGCTTCTTTCTCAGACCCACTTGTCTACCAAAACACTCTGCAAAAGCCAGCTTGTCACTACTTTAAAATCATTTTGCTTAGAAAGGGAATAGCTAGCTATGCGCCATCCTTGACACATACCACAGAAGCAAAGAAATAAAAGTCAAACCAGCTGTGTGTACCCTTGTATGCCGCTTGCAGGTACATCTCTTTGCTCTAGCAGAACCACGATACATCTTTGACCAAACAGACCCATTTTAGTCCAGCTTTTTCTGCCAGCCTTCCCTTATAAGGGACGCCCTTAATAAATCACTCATTCCTGCACAGCAGAAGACCGCTAAATATTTACAGTAAATGACACACAGCATCTTGGTAAGAAGCTACGTGTAGAAAGTTTGGGAGAAAAGATTTAGGGCTGTTCTCCCTGCTCTGTGGTTTATGGCAACAGCAAAACTCTGGTGAAGCCAAGACGAGGTACCTGTCCTCATTCTGTTGCTTTTGTAGCTTTACATCAGCGTTAGCGTGCATACAACCACACCTGTTTCACGGTCAAGATTTTTTTATCTATCTATTAATAAAAAGCAGTGATGAAGAAACAGCAAAAACATTAATATCTTTCTTCACCAGTGTTGCCTGGAAATAGCCAGGAAATGAAAAGCAACAAGTAAGCAAATTCTGAATTTCATCACCTTCATTCTTCTAAAGCATCTGATCCTTCAGGCACTGATTGTACTTTGATCAACACAAAGAAGTATGTGTACGAACAACGAAACATCCTGGGATTAAGGCTGGGTAGGTTAATTACAGCACAGCAGTTGCTGCAGAACAGTTTGCACACTATGTTGGTACATACCGATCATCATCATCTGCATGAGCGTTAGTGCCGGAGGTACTTTGGAGTGTGGGCAATCCCTCCGTAACCCCCTCATCTATTGAGCCTAGGCAAAGAAAAAAGGGCAATTTAATGCAAATAAGTGTTCAAAAAGGGGTGGGGGGGCAGGTAAATACACATAAAGCTTGCTTTCCAAAACCTCTGAGAGACAGACACTGCTGCCTGGGTTATAGGATACTAGAATTGTCTTGGGAAAATCATGTAGAAAACCCAGAAGCAACATATTCCAACTCCTCCTCAGCACACATTATCTAGAAAATGGACAACTCAATAAAGGGCTAGTATTTGGCACACCTAGAAAATGGAAAGAATCTATGTTAAACGCAGCCAGAATTTTCAAAACACATCCAGTACTAACACTGCAAAGCAGAAATGTTACCTTTCCCTCAAGCGACTATTTCATCAGTTTTCAAGACTCTTTGAATAATAAAGAGTTCAATCCCGATACTCTACATTGCTTTCATGTTCCAAATCTTCCAGATACATATATTTGTTGATAACACCTTAATTTATTGATAAGATGCTGAGACAGCAAGAGCCCTCTGAGAAATCAGAAACACAGAGGAGACCAAACATCTGTTTGCAAGAGAAATATATACACAAAACCATCCCAGAGCTTTGTTCAGTGCACCAACGTTCAAACAAACGCAGTTAGATAAACCATGGATTTGGGAACCCTTCTCTAAAAGCACGCTAGGAAAATCCAGTATCATCAGGTCTACAATGACAAGTGTCAGACAAAATGGAAAACTAAAGAGAAGGAAAAAAGACCTGGAAAGAGAAGTGGAAAATGTGCTTATTTTGACAAAAAGAATGAGAGTACTGTCTCCAAAAAAGGCTGTCCCTATAAAGGACAGTGTGTACTATGAAACCCTACCGAAGTGAAAGATTACTGTCTTAACATGACCCCATGCTATGGGGGCAGTGATGGGGGAAAGCTTGCATCTCTATCTGTTTCAAAATAACATTAGCAGAATCAAAATTTACAGTTTTGTTATGAGCTGACAAACTATGTTTGGGAAATTCAGCAACTATCAATCTATTAGAGTCACAAAAGTTAATCCCGTTTTGATTTATTCTTTTCTCATGAAATCCTTAACTGAAGGCTACTGAAAAATAAGCCCAACTGTTCTTCGTTTTAATTTTACGCCCTCACCTCTCAAATGGAAAGTGTTAATGAGTTATGAAAACATCTTCTCAGACATAGCTATTGTTGTAACCACAATCACTTATTTATCAAGGCCCTGCTTCACGTCTCCTTCCGTATTATCAAGTGCTTCCAAATATAATAAATTGCAAATGAATGATTCTTGAAATGGCCCAAAGAGTGAATAAGAGCTTTTTGCAATATCAGAAAGAGAGGCAGGAATGCTTTTATAAATGCACTATAAAACACTGAGATAAATATATGCAATTATAGGAGGAAAATGTGTTCAGGGAAGAGAAAGCTGTACTTTAACATATCTTACTGCCTCCATTTACTGCTCTTGTATTAGTGCATAAGGAAATATATCTTCGGGAGGTAAAAAGTGCTTTCTAGGTACAAAGCGTGCCTTATCATATATTAAGTACACGTGAACTGGGCTAAAAAGCAAGAGCACTGTTTCTCCTTAGAGCAAAACGTGAAGACAAACCATAGTGAGGACAGTTAATAATGTTATGCCAAGACCACTGAATATTAATTCAAACACACGGAAGGACAAAGAGCAGATCTGTACTTTGAAGGTTTGGGGGGAGCATTTTTTCTCTCTGTAGCCATTTTAAGGAAGAACATGCTGTACTAACATCCTCAACAAAAGACATTTAAGTTTAAACATTATCATCACTAAAGCCTTAAGATCCTTCGCCCCATGCTGGGGCAAGTCCCTTCCGAAGTTCCTACTATAATGAGTTAAAAACTGAGTCAAACTAAACCTGTTCTTGAACAACGACCACTTTTCCTGGAGACTACCCAGCAAACAAATTGTTTCTTCTAGTTTTTAATCTGTTCATTATTTTGGCAAACTACATTTAGGGATTTATATTTAATCTGATATTAATTCTGCTTCTCAGAAAAGGTAAACAGCCTTGTCTCCAGTAAATAAAATATTTTTGTTTGGAAAAAGCATCACCAATCTATAACATCAACACTAGGTATACAAACTGACGGGCAAAAACAACAACGTAAAATCTTGAAGGATGGGATAAAATGAAAATATTTTCATTTCTTTTTTGGGAGTATTACCTGAATAGTTAACAACACTGATTAGACGCTACGCTGACCAAACAAAACAACAATGCAGGCTACTAGACTACCTTTATTTACTGTGTTGTAGTTTATTTATTTAATTAACTGAAGCAGCCTTTCATGTATACATTACTTGAATGAAGCAGACTAGTACATTTCCATTCTTACCCTCTTCAAACAAAACAGGCTTTATTAAAAATCCTTCAGTAAACAAACTCTACTGAGCCCAGGTCAAGTCACTTAACTGAAAGCAAAATAGCTGACTGAGGCAAAAATTTGGTAATTAAAGTAGAAGTATTGCAAAACCTCTATCTTCTGACTTACTAAAAGCATTCTGCACAAAGAGGGAAAAAAAGATTGTTACAGTAACCTTTAAGTATTAGCTATTAATAAACAACAGCCTGCCAGAAGAACCCAAAACTGGCTTCAAACTGTCTTTCATGGAAAAAAGGTTTCTCTCAGCAACTGGCAGTATTTGAAGAAGCAACTTGAGAACCAAATCCCACAGAAATGGAAAGATTCTCAATATTATGACTGTGTGGTTTTGTTTTCGTCTGAGGCATTAAGATGACAGGGTTTCACCACTTATTTTGCAAATCTACTTACAAAGGCTCTCTGTCATGATTATACAAGATTTTATGTCTGATGCAAAGCACCATTCTATCCCTCTGTGGCTACAGCCACAAGTCTCTCAGATTTGGTGTGGCAGCTCAGCTGAGATCATGCCTTCTGACACTAATGAAAACAGAATTATTTTCCCCAGTCCAGCAACCAGAGGTAAAAAGGGGTTATCGATCTCTTCTGAATAAGGAGGTCTACCAAGAGGCTTACCTTTCTTAGCTGCCTTCTGTAAAATTATTTAAAGAGCTCCAAGTCCCGTCCCCCCACCAGGGTTTATATGTACCATTTCATTAAAAAAAGGAAACAAAATGCACTTTCACAGAAGCAAAGCATGAAAAAAACACAAATCAGATTCCCTCTAATGAAATCACAAGTGCACACATATTTGTACATATATCCAACCCCAGAAATGGTCATACCTATAGAGGAAGACTGCGGGCTGATCAGGAGATCTTCCTGCACTTGCTCGCTTCCCGGGACTGTCTGTTGATCGCTCAGAGAGCTCTGGGATGCGCTAACAGGCTGCGACACTTCCTCGTGAACCTCCTCGTCGCTTAACCTTTCCACTTTGACACGCACGTCTTCTTCAATCACAAGGGGAGAATTGGCTTTTGTGCTCTCACAAGTCACATAATCTGCAATTCTTCTGTTGGACTCGGAGGGCCCAGGCATTTCCATAGTCCTAGAGTTCTCCGCCTGCTTCACCTTCTCAGACTGAAGTCTTCGATCAATTCCAAAAGGAAAAGTCCAGGGAAAAGCTAAGGACGAGTCCACAGGTTGGTTTCTGGACTCTGGGTAAGAAGTTGAAGGATTCAGCACTTGGGGGGAACTTGTTTGCGTGTTACACTTAAGGGGGCTCTCGGGAGACATCACGATGTAGCTTTTGCGCTTTCGTCGTGACTCTCGGCAAACGGGAATGGTTCTTTCCACTACGCTGCACTCAGAAGAGACTGGAGAAAGGCTGCCGTCTCGAGAAGTAAAATTGCAGTTTGCGCTGTTCTCCTGTCCTGCATCCAGCACCTTCTCTTGCTGGCTGTTGGGCGTATTCCATAAAATGCTGGACTTCATGAACTCTGAGCATGTGCTGGCAACGCTGAACATCTGCATGTAGCTGGCTGCAGCCAACACATCGATAATGTTTTCTGTGTTAATAGATAGCGTTGCTGTGTAAGCATATTCCAGAAGAGGTATAAAACCAGTCACTGTCACATGGTGCAGGTCTAACACGCTCTTGCCCTCGTCTTCTGCTTGGCCGACAAGTTTGGAACGGAAGAAGTCGCTGCAGGCTGCCAAAACCACCTTGTGCGCCCGGAAGATTTTGTCCTGGACACGGATGGTGATATCACAAAAATGTCCATCGTTGCGGAGCATGTTCAGCTTTCCCAGCATCTCCTGACTGTGAGCAGGGGAATTATGAGTGAATGTTTTAACACCCATTTTTTCACCTTTCTGCTAGCGTTCCTTCCACATACGAGAGATCACAGGTACCCTAAAACAAAGAGGAAAACTGTCATTTTCATCTGTGAGAGCAAAAGGGAGGTGGCTTCATGATTATAAGACTCTGTATGATCAGCAGGATTCTCTAGGGTCAGGTTTTTCTAGAATCCAGAAGGTGCAAGAGACAAACTACAGAAATGGAATTACCTGCTTATAATTTTCAAAAACGCAGATCAAATTATCTGCAATCTATCATGAATATGATCTTCCACATTTCTGCTACTGCCTACTCAAAACAAATTCCTAACACAGTTTAGATATAAACGAATGTCTGTAATACTAAAAAGAAAGCATTTTTGAAACTATCATCTGTATAAGAAACCTATATTTGTATTTTCTGGGCTCAGGAAACTATTGCTCAAAGTTCTTAAACCTGACAGACTTTGGCGAATGTTTAAGTAGAAAAGACATTAGCTTGGGTCCACTTATGAGTGTGCAGGAGCAAGCTAATCTCCCAGGGAAGGCATTTAACACCAGAAAAGCTTTAGAGAAACTACAGCACGAATTTTCAGAGGACGGAGTTCAAGCTAGGAAACATAAAATAACAGTTGCCAATAGTTCTGCTTTCCTGCTGTAGTGCAGGTACCGATTGCCTAAAGCTGCTTTAAATAAACAGTGTCGGATTAGGATGAGACGTTATCGAAAATTCCTTCAAAAACACAATGGATCATAAACCTCAAAGGAACGTTTAGGTTTAAATCAAATACACACAAATTGATTTTATATATGTGATAAATAATACAAGGAGGGCAACTTCTTTCTTCTGGGTGTTAAACATCAACAACATAATTGGATCTGCCGGAGTCAGCCAGCTTCTTCACATCATCCTTCTCCTTTCCCTTACACCTATGCAAAAACACACCACACTTGCAATTTGCTCACGTGCAGCTTCGCAGGTAGGAAGAGCACTGCAAGTTTGGAGCACCTTACCACAAATGTCACAAGTCCTAGCACATCTTCAAACGGCAGCTGTCAGAGCCTACCTCGTTCTACAGACATTTACACTTGGCTGCTTCTTGTTCCTACGATTTCACGTTCGACATTGCAAACCCTTTCAGACAGAGGAAAAATACCTATTTGAGAGAATCAGATTAACTAACACTTAACAATATAAATGAAGTCTGAAACTAGAAGGGCCATTTGGATTTAGAATTAAATTTCACACTACTGTCGAGGAAAAAGTTAAGCACAAGCAAAACACTCAGTGAAAGAAAACATATCGACCTCAAGAGGCATCTGAAGATCCAGACTGTTTGTTCTCCAGCATAAATCAAAAGAAAAGCAACTTAATTGATCTCAGACCAACACACAACAGTAAAATCTTGTAGCAGCACATTCTAGAACAGCCTTGGGATACCCTTCCTTCTGAAATCCCAGTCGCTGCAGCAATTCTTTGGCATATCAGAAGTCCAGAAGTACTTCTGTGCAGCTACTGGCTACAAAACGAATAATACATTTGCAAGGACTATCACCAGCATATCTGGTATTTAGAAATAGTACCTATACAGAATTACAAACAAGGAGAAAAATCTAAGCAAGCAATACTCTCAATTCTGATACTGCCGGAAGACTAACCCATTTTCTTCCTCTGTTCATCTGCATGAGTAACGCTCATCCCTCCAGCCTCTAAGTGTGAGAGCTCTAATCTGCTGCCCTGCTCTGAACCATTCCTTGTCTTGCTCCCCCCTTCCGGCCCGCCTCTCCCCTCTNACGGAAGAAGTCGCTGCAGGCTGCCAAAACCACCTTGTGCGCCCGGAAGATTTTGTCCTGGACGCGGATGGTGATATCACAAAAATGTCCATCGTTGCGGAGCATGTTCAGCTTTCCCAGCATCTCCTGACTGTGAGCAGGGGAATTATGAGTGAATGTTTTAACACCCATTTTTTCACCTTTCTGCTAGCGTTCCTTCCACATACGAGAGATCACAGGTACCCTAAAACAAAGAGGAAAACTGTCATTTTCATCTGTGAGAGCAAAAGGGAGGTGGCTTCATGATTATAAGACTCTGTATGATCAGCAGGATTCTCTAGGGTCAGGTTTTTCTAGAATCCAGAAGGTGCAAGAGACAAACTACAGAAATGGAATTACCTGCTTATAATTTTCAAAAACGCAGATCAAATTATCTGCAATCTATCATGAATATGATCTTCCACATTTCTGCTACTGCCTACTCAAAACAAATTCCTAACACAGTTTAGATATAAACGAATGTCTGTAATACTAAAAAGAAAGCATTTTTGAAACTATCATCTGTATAAGAAACCTATATTTGTATTTTCTGGGCTCAGGAAACTATTGCTCAAAGTTCTTAAACCTGACAGACTTTGGCGAATGTTTAAGTAGAAAAGACATTAGCTTGGGTCCACTTATGAGTGTGCAGGAGCAAGCTAATCTCCCAGGGAAGGCATTTAACACCAGAAAAGCTTTAGAGAAACTACAGCACGAATTTTCAGAGGACGGAGTTCAAGCTAGGAAACATAAAATAACAGTTGCCAATAGTTCTGCTTTCCTGCTGTAGTGCAGGTACCGATTGCCTAAAGCTGCTTTAAATAAACAGTGTCGGATTAGGATGAGACGTTATCGAAAATTCCTTCAAAAACACAATGGATCATAAACCTCAAAGGAACGTTTAGGTTTAAATCAAATACACACAAATTGATTTTATATATGTGATAAATAATACAAGGAGGGCAACTTCTTTCTTCTGGGTGTTAAACATCAACAACATAATTGGATCTGCCGGAGTCAGCCAGCTTCTTCACATCATCCTTCTCCTTTCCCTTACACCTATGCAAAAACACACCACACTTGCAATTTGCTCACGTGCAGCTTCGCAGGTAGGAAGAGCACTGCAAGTTTGGAGCACCTTACCACAAATGTCACAAGTCCTAGCACATCTTCAAACGGCAGCTGTCAGAGCCTACCTCGTTCTACAGACATTTACACTTGGCTGCTTCTTGTTCCTACGATTTCACGTTCGACATTGCAAACCCTTTCAGACAGAGGAAAAATACCTATTTGAGAGAATCAGATTAACTAACACTTAACAATATAAATGAAGTCTGAAACTAGAAGGGCCATTTGGATTTAGAATTAAATTTCACACTACTGTCGAGGAAAAAGTTAAGCACAAGCAAAACACTCAGTGAAAGAAAACATATCGACCTCAAGAGGCATCTGAAGATCCAGACTGTTTGTTCTCCAGCATAAATCAAAAGAAAAGCAACTTAATTGATCTCAGACCAACACACAACAGTAAAATCTTGTAGCAGCACATTCTAGAACAGCCTTGGGATACCCTTCCTTCTGAAATCCCAGTCGCTGCAGCAATTCTTTGGCATATCAGAAGTCCAGAAGTACTTCTGTGCAGCTACTGGCTACAAAACGAATAATACATTTGCAAGGACTATCACCAGCATATCTGGTATTTAGAAATAGTACCTATACAGAATTACAAACAAGGAGAAAAATCTAAGCAAGCAATACTCCCAATTCTGATACTGCCGGAAGACTAACCCATTTTCCTCCTCTGTTCATCTGCATGAGTAACGCTCATCCCTCCAGCCTCTAAGTGTGAGAGCTCTAATCTGCTGCCCTGCTCTGAACCATTCCTTGTCTTGCTCCCCCCTTCCTGCCCGCCTCTCCCCTCTTCTGGCTTCCTTTCCCCTTCTCCTTTCATCTTTTGCTTCCTTGACCTTGATCTGGTTACAGAATTTAAAATAAAATAGCGGAAGTCAGTGATGGGCAATAAACTGATTTAAATTTATTACAGGAGCAGCGTGCCTGCCATGAATGTGGGATATTGCTCCATTAAGTCACTTCTGTAAAACGACATTCCCCTCGCTGCGCTGACACCACCATTCAAACAAGTGGCTCCTACACAGGCTTCAGCGTGGACAAAGGATGCCTGCACACACGTGCTGTTTGCAGAAAAATCAAAAGGGGTGGGGGCTCAGGAGGGGGAACAATATCAGTTCTTTACAGTTAATGAAGTGGTAAAAACATCAAATATTTTTGGGAGGTAATTTAAACAACATGAAAATATTTCCTGCATGAAAAGATGGGCAGGCTAAAGCTCAGCCGGGTTATAAAACGGTTCAATTATCTTTTTTGATCTTTTACTGGCATAGGGCACTTTTGTAGCTGCACTGAGTCACGGTGACGAAAGAGAGTATAGGGCTGCTACGTTACAATTTCACCTCAAGTTTAGCATTTCTGGACCGTCATCACTTCAAAATTACATTTTGTGACGTCTTATTACTGATTATTAGACAGTCCACAACAGCAGTCATTAAACCACAAGGTACGGGGTGCTACATTGAGGAGCAATTAAGGAACCATAAACTAGAACTAAATATACACGGTACCTTGGGAGTGCTCGGGCTGGGGAGGTCAAGGTGCACACGCACACAAACTGAGTGCTATGTGGGTCAGAGCTGGAAGAGTTCTTGTTCATCTTCAAGCCACAGTCAGTAATTCTCTAAGCACAGACTGGGCTTGGTATTGAAGAAACGTTGGTTTGCTTTTCCTTCCCAGTTGCTGTCAGCATGGCTCCTCCTCCCCACAATCCCCATGCACACGCTTATACCCCGGCCCACAATACCTCAGACTATTTCAAAGTTCAAGACAAACGGAGAAATTCAAAGATGCTTTTGAAAGTTCTAAAAATATTCTCCATGGGACGCTTCAGCCCACAGCAGAGCTGTACTTCACTTTGCTGCAGACACTTACAGTTTGAGAGAATGGTTTTTCCAGTGTGTGTTCCCGTTGGGAACGTGGGGATTCAGCACCTTGCCAAAGCATGGATCCCCGGACAAGGTGAGGATTCAAAAGCGAACACTTCAGCACTTCCAGGGCAAGGAGAATTTTCTTCACTATTAGGCGGAAGCAGTCTGAAGGTAAGTGCTACCCTAGCAAAGACTTGGTACAATTCATTTGAAAATTTGTTTGTTTGGTTTTTTTCCTAGTCCTACAACCGCTAATGTAGACCTGACCTTTAAGCACTTCAGAGTAACTCAGCTCATTCCTACTGCTTCAAGGCTACTGAAAAACAAGTTTTAGCAACAGTTACCAACTCACATACACTGTTTCGGGACAAGATTAAACACATGTCAAGTTTCTCTGCTTAGAAACAATAAACACGTGAAAGTGTACACAATGTTGTGTAAACAGAAAGGAAACTGTAGCAGAATTCAAAAATACTGAAGTGACCTGCCTGCTCCCATGTAGCCAAAAGTCAGCTTCTTACTCACCCTCTTGCCTAACCTTATTGCTCAAATAATTGGTTTTGAAACATGAGACCTATAATAATCTTGGTTTTTTCATTGGAAGAGTCAGTGAAGTAAACTCATAGAGCTGTTCACATTCAGTTTCTCACTTAGCTTTTTAAAAACTTTCATTTTACAACAGAAGTGAATAACACCTAGCACAACAAAACCACCACCCCATATTTAACCTCACCCATGGCAACTTAACAAAATTATCATGAAAACACAAACATTTCTGAATACTAAACCCAACAGACTTCAGATAGATAAATGCCACATAGGCTTTAGCGCCGAAAAAGCATCAGAAATTCCCACCCTCATGCTCACCAATCCCCCAGGTACACTCGCTCAACTGAGAGGCCATGCTGTAAATCAGATCACTAGTTATCTTTTTTTTTGAAATTTATTTTTAACCCAGACTACTTCTTGGGTACTGGTTACAGCACCATCCCATAAATAGCAGCAGCAGCCCAGGCAGAGAAAAATAATTTGTGGGGATAAATGTGGGACCTGGAAAGTCCTCAAATGGCTCAACAAGGAATGATGTGCAGCTACACCCTTAGGAGAAAAATCAGTCTGATAACATAACTTTGACAACACACCTCATCCTTAACTATTCGTTCAACAGATAATAACCGGCTGCTCTGAGAGAAGAAAAGATATCAGCCTATGTGTGTCAAAATCTCACTGTGCTACATCGGTACCAGCACCCCCTGCTCCCTCAAACTCACTGCTCAGTATAATTAAGATTATAATTGGATTAGAACAACTGCTCATTGTGTGTACTTCAAGTTTGCTATTTCTATTTTAGACTCGAAACACTTGTGTATCTAAACACGCATCTGTTTCCCCCAACACCAGCTGGCCCAGTAAAAGGTACTATCTCCCTCTGCAAATCTTGCCTTCCTTCCCTTGACAGAACTGCTGGCTGGAGCTGCCAAACTGCTCCCACCTCAAACGGATCAACAGCACCTTCTAAACTTTGTTTAAAACCGTATTTTAAGTCAGGTCAGCTTGAACTCAGCTCACCACGGCCAAGCCTGCCGGTATGTATGACAAGGAGAAGGTAAGAACAAGGTTTCTTTGCTCTGAGTGACGTCCATGTGCAGCATTCACTCTGGTGTCCTGGAATGTGTGGAATGCAAACCTGTAACCTTTAGCAGCAGTGGGTGACTGGACCAGGGAAATGAACCATCCAGATAAGCACGCAGTGTTTCAGAGCTCCCATTTCCTCTAGGACAGCCCACTTCCAACTGTAAGTGCACAAAGGAGCCAGTGTTAAGTTCCCTACTTCATAAACACCGTTATGTTAAAACCTGAAATAGATGCTGAGGGGCAGACTACAAACAGAGGCGGAGGTGATGCTCTACCCTGCAAAAACCAGGAGAGCTTCCAGCACCACGGCTGACATAGTCCCTGGTCTCCTGACTCAAGAACAAGACTTTTATTCTCCAAACCACTCCCATGGCACTACCCCCAGATGTGGAAATCAGAGCTGTGCCCCTTTTCTCTCAGCTTCACCAAACAGGACAATTTTCAGGCATTTGCTATTTTAAGGAGTTTATGGGTGGCTTTTGCTCTTGGACAGGGCTCTCGAGCTGCACCTTAGAGAGTCCTCCGGCAAGGCCTCTGTCTGCCCAGGAAAGAATCCCTGACAGGGAGATAAGGAACACCAGAGACTCCACTCAAAAACTTTAATGGTAGAAAATTTCACCTAGGAAGCTGAAGACTTGACATACTACAATCTGTCTACTTATTGTGAGCAGTAATATTCCCTTTCACAGCTGAAGGCATATAGAAGAGTGTGTTGTGCTCTTCCTACATACTCCAGAAGTACTGCATTTGATAAGATAAGGCCATTTACTTTGTAAAAATTGGGTTTTGGCACACCACTTTTGACAAGTTCACGTGCCAGAGCTTCAGGCCACTGACTCCATCTACCCTTAGCATTATTCATGAGCTTCTTTGTACTCATGCACGAGCTTGTACCTGTGTTCACCACTTTTTCTTTTTTTTGATACCAGAGCACTTTTCAAAGATGCTACAGTGGCAAATTGCTTCTGATGCAGCCACCTCTTCATCTGAAAAAGTCCTGTCAAAGAGACTTTCCAAAAGCAGATCTGTGATTTTCAGCTAGAGAGCAGCAGAAAGGTGGCAGGCAGTATTTCAGAATGAGAGTTAAGCCTCACAGAGGTAGACTAACACACGACCAAACAGCAGCTATGGTCCAAATGTGTAAGTGCACACAAACGCTAACTGATCCAGGTCTGTGTAAATAGCCTACATCATGCCCAGGTGACAGATGAACTCTATGCCCCCAGGACTCTAACTATTTAACATTTGTGGAAATTGCACTGGGGCAATAAGCTCCCCTCCAATCTTAAATGGTTTCATAAGGATCTAGCCAAGCTCCTTGCAAGTGCTCTAAGAGTTGAGGTCCGTAGTGCTAACACATCTCTTTAAGTTTCCTCAAAATTAAACCCTGTAATAATAGAAAGGAAAAGCTTTAACTGTAACATGCCATGAGAAGATGTGTGAAGGCATGGCAAAGTTCTAGATCCCAGTTACAGCACTGACTCACATCATCAGTGCTAGTGAAAACATTCATGTGGATAGGAAAAGAACGACTCAGATGATGGAAAAGTGGATTTGCATGACGCAAATCTGGTAGGTGCATTTTAATTCCCAGAGCTGGTGAAAGCATTGAGACAAGTAGTGGGGTGCCAAAAACAGCAATTTATTCTACAAAATGGTTTTATTGTAAACTGAGATGGTAGGTCAGCTGCAACGGAATACTTCTGAAAGGATAAAATTAGACAATATTTACATATACATTTTAAGGGAAAGTTCAGGGTGCAATTTTTGCAGTAACAACAGACTTCTTTCCCCTCACAGAAGAGTACAGACTATTTCAGACTGGTTTGCATGGCTGGAACTTCAGCTGAGCACTGAATACAGAGGGAGCCGATACCGCTCCTGTTCCAGATGCTGTAGCTCCCAGACACTTATGCAACTTATCATTCAAAACCCAGGGACTGTTTTTGGCAACTGTCCCTTAATCACTGGGTTTTTTTTAGAAAAAAGTTAATCTGATTAACTTCTTGAGTATACTCCCATACAAGAGACAGCAAAAAATTCACCTATTCTGGCTTTCAGTTTTAACTGCTGGACGTCAGCTGTTTATCATCAAGGCATAAGCTTTGGTCAGAAACCAGTCCTTCTGCTGAACGCACCGAACTCAAACTCTTCACACGCTGGAACATGGGGTTTACTCAGTGGTGAGGAAACTGATAATGCACCAGGTACGAGGCTAATGAAAGAGCTCCCATTTCTGTGCAAATTCCTAAAGTTAGTTACGAAAATTCTCAGCTCTCTCCTCAGCTTTTGTTGTGATGAGCCCAGGGCCTGCTCACCAAAATGTTTTGTCATCCTCATTCATCACCTTGAGGTGGGTTCCAAAGCTTTGACTGAACAGAGCGCGCTCCTGGCCAGAACTCTTTCAAAACTCCAGCAGCCCGTCCCTCAACCACCAGTGCCCTCCTGGCACGCAGAGCAAGAGACTCCCTCAGCATACAAAAGCAGGATGTTTACTGGACACCTGGAAAAAGCAGAATCTACTGTAATGAAAAAGAGTGAAACATATCTACTACTTTTATTTTAGAATATTAAAACCAACACAAAACATAGAGCTGTTGTTCTTGTACCATGAGGTCAGACAAAAGAAAAAGCTGTAAACCATTATCTAAACCATCACTATTTTTCAGTTGCTGTTTCTACACATAATGTGAAGCGCAATGTGTCTTCGGGATTTCTGTTTTGTTTTCCTGATTAGTCATTTGCATGGAAACGAAGAGGTCGGATGTAAAAATCCAGCAGTCATGTTCTGACAGCCTGGCAGGAGATATTAGATAAAGAGAGCCTGGGTGTGGGCTGATCGGAAGAAGTATTACAGCCTAAAGAGGAGCCTACGTTAGAGCCCAGCAGAGAGAATGGAAGCGTGTGCACCCAAACCAAGCTCCATCTGTCCGTAACAGTGGCCCTGCAGGCCTTCAAAAACTTCCCAGTGACGGAACAGAACAAGACACGCAACTTACCAACCCAGGCTGACACATCTTCCAGCATGTCCTCTGCAGACTGTGTTTGTTTGAAAGCCCCAAGCATGTTCTGGAACCCAGAAAGGAGCTCTTCCAACCCCTGCATCTGGCAGAATCAAGCAGTCATCTGCCTGAGCATAAGAGATTACAGATGGCAAGGCCATTAACGTCACCCGCAGCCACATACTCGCAGCAGGCTCTCGTGCAGCTCTGGCTTGTCATTACCTCGTGAAAGGGACACTTCCAGATTTATTCTTGTCCCTTTATCATCCCGCATTTATGGCCTACAGGAAGCAGCCTGCAAGAGTTTCTTCTGACCGACCTCAAATTGGCAAGAGAATTTAATCCTCCTGTAAACCGTTCTTTTTAATTTTGCTTGCAGGAACTGCATACCACTTATGTCTCGTGCAAATGAGAGTTTTGGTCTCTGCAGCTGACAAACAGCTGGCATGAGGCAGCTCTCTAGCAGATAACCAATCCACAGATAAATTGGGAAATTACTAACTGTGGAAGTGTCACAGAGTTGGGAGTCAAGTCACACGTAGCAAAATTTAACGTGCTAAATGGTGCCACTGGCTTCTGGGCAACGAAAACTAGTCTGCACAGTGTTGTCAGGGGCCATGGCCGACAGCAGACCCTTCTGACTGATGGGAGAAGCTGAGAGCTGACAACAGCTTGTAACCAAAAATGCTTGGGAACCACTGACAGACAATCGAGAGCTCTGTATGTAGGCACTGAGTGTGCTGGATTAATACAGCCAGAAGATTAAAGCATAGCTACAACTCCTAGTCTAGATAAAACTTGAAGATTAAAGATCGCGTTGTAGGTGTGTAGAACACGTTACCACTCCTTTCATTAGGAGTCAACCTAGAAATGTTTCCATCAGACACTGCTGTGATTACAAACACGCAAACCAGTATTTTAATTCCCAAGGAAAAGGTGCTGGTGTACCAGGAGAAGAGGCAGGACTGTTCAAAGACTGTCTCATTTTCTGGTACACACCCACCAGAAAGCCTGGCAACATTAACACTCTGCTAATTTCATCTCTCAAATATTTGGTGCAGAAGCTCTGATTATTTGAAAATATAGAGATGTTTTCATCTCTCAAAGATCAGCAGTGATCCACGATCATAGGTGTTTGTATACAACTGCAGAAATCTGGCTCAATGAACACCATCTGAAGAAAAGAAAAACAAAGAATAAGAAAACAAACAGAAAATGGGACACTACCTGTGTTTACTGAAGCTAAAGTATGTCACACTGCCTTGAAACAAACGACTGAGAACTGGAGTCCTGAGAACAGAAAGAAATTCATGGGAAATCCAACAGTATGAAATTCAAACCTCGACATTATATACTAGGGAGATAGCAGTGGACTCAAGCTATAATCTGGAAGCTAATTAGTTAAAAGTGACTTTTAGAGAAAGATCTCCATATTATCAAATTAAATTGAACAGCTAACTGAAAGGCCCACAGAACAACCAGACTGGTTTAATACCTCATTTTTTGTCAGATGGTTGTCAATATCTATTCTAACCTCCTGAAAAGTTCTCAAGAGGGTTTTCTGGCGTTTTTCTTCTCTGTGTGCCTCCTCCTTAACATGTCCTTAAAGTAAACTATGCTTAGATCTTTTCAGAGCATCTGACTTAACCAGACGATGTTTCAGCTAGAAACATGTGCTAGCTGGAACTGATAGGGCACACATTAAGTGCACTGATCAGCAAGACAGCTCTTAATCTCAGGATCTAATTAAAATAAGAGATTATAATAATCAGAGCAGTAGAATAGTGCATGCTGTATGTAAACTGTTGATCTGACGCCACTGACTGTTTTTATGCAACCACTAGAAGACGTTTCCTGAAACCATTTATAGATAAGAAGATAAACATCATTTTCTTAAAAGACTCTGTTCCTTCCTACCCAACTGAGGTTCACTGGCTCCAACAAATTCCATGTTTCATGCAACAGCTGGACTCTTAAGATTTACCTGGGGAGAATTTCAAACAGTAACTTTGCACCATTGCAGTGCAGGACGTGCACAGAGCTTCAGGAACGCGATAGGTACAATATTCTGGCAACGCTCTATTCCTAACGACATGCAACAAACTCCCCACACTTCCTAAGCCTTTGCCCCCCGCCCCACGTCTTGTTTTCCCTAGCCATGGCAGAGTTTTTCAAGTTTTGGTGTGACCATTTGAAGTCAGCTCTTTCAGAGAACAGAATGTTACCACTCATGACTTCAAAGGACCCAGATTTAACTTGTTGCCTTTTTGAAGCTGCAGCGCAAAGTATAAACTTTATGTGCCTAATATAGCTTTCACATGGTTGAATAAGCAAACTAGATAAATGCCACTTTCCCCAGCCTCCAGCACTTTGAACTTTTCATTGTAGGAATCTCACATTAGCGTTCCACATAGCACATAAAAGCAAATTTTCTGATAGTACTTAAAACGGAGGCTCCTTTAACAATACAAGCAGTGACTGCTTAAAGGTCTTGTCTACTGAATTGCGTTTATTCTCATAATGAAAATTAATGTGCAAACTTCACTAGATAAAATGCAACGAGATATTTCACAACAGATTCACAGCCCTGCAATTTCTGGTTTTCACCAGTTCTCTGAAAAAGCACACGACCAAACTATTAGATCGCTAGTTTAACAGCGGTTTGCCCTGAAAGCGCATGCTAGAGATGCTTCTGCTATCAACGTAGGAGCAAATCTCCAGTTGGGTTTTTTTCACTAGAATAAAAGCAACAAGTGAACTCACAGCACCTTCCATATCCTCACGTAGGCAAGCCTCACAGAACGCAATCAGATTATACTGGACGGACGGATGTGTTGCATCCCTGAGGCACACATTCAAATTTAACCACTCGTTCCATGACAGTGTTCATGCATAATTTTTACATGATCTAAATACCTGCTTTACACTTTCGCTCTGCGCAAATTCAGGTTACATTTTTCCTAAATGTCTCAGCAAAGACAAGCCATTACATGACCATTTCCCACTCTGCTCTTTGGTCTTCAACAAATGAACAACACAAAACAAAAAAAAAATACAAGTTGAACATTCAATTCTTCTAAGTATTGCAAATTGTCAAAAAATACCTGTAAAAGTACTTTTATTTGTCACATGGCAGCAACCTAGCTCAAACTCATTCCAGAAAGCTACTTTTTCTAGTTTTACCATGGCTACCCATAGCATTTTAGTCCTCACTTCCAGAAGCTCTGCAAGCTTAACAACATAAACTTATAAAAAAATATACATCGAAATGATTATTCGAGCCAACCTCCCAAATTAGTAACAAAAGCAGAAATCTCCAAGCTCTTTTGGTGGCACCATGTGAAAGAAATACCATGGAAAATGGCATGGCTTTTTGTACCTGTGTATCAAAATAATTCCAGTACAGTTCCACATTTTCTTGGTAGCACTACTGCATTAGATCAATTAAAGAATCAAAAGGAAAAAAAACAAACCAACACACTAAAAAACCTATCTGTGCTTCCTCACACATGTGTGATAGTGCCAAGTCCGGCTACGTGTCTTTGAAGAGAGGAAAGGGCACCCGCCTCCTGTTTTCAGACAGAAGAGTGTCAATTTCAGAGATCATTTTAACTGATGCCACAGTGAAAACCACGCTTGGAAAATAAGTTATTTCTTCATTTCCTCCAAGGCAAAACCAGAGCCTAACTGGGTGCGTTACACCCCAGGAGCTGCCAACAGCAACCCAACTGAAGAACCCGTCCCCTCCGCTATCACCCCCAAGCTGTGCCTCCTACCTTATTGTGCGCAAGGCTTTAATTTTTGTCACTTGGAAATGACAAAGCTGTCTCCTCATTTTAGGGAAACAAATGACTGTAACTGCATATCACTATCATTAGGTTTGTGACAGTTAAATTTGGCTAAGTGCTAGTTTTTACTAGTTCAGCACAAAGCTTACCTGTCAACCGATTTGTTGTTTGAAGTGTTCAGGTTTATTACAGAAATGATAGCTTTCCTTCTCTCCCTTTTATTCCAGATTAGCAAGGAAGCGTTACACCTTAACGAAATCCACATTAACTACAATAAATGATTTTTTCTGAAGTCCATTGCAAATCCTAAATCTCCCTGCAGCACGCTAGCCCCATTAGCACCCCAAGTACTGGAAAGCCTGCGCTGACAAGCAACACCGCGGAAAAACCTGCGTAAAGAGCAAAGGGGAGAGATCAAGGCAAAGTCACACATCGCGTACAATGTGAAGAGCCGAAAAGGCATCGCTAATCCAGACAGCGTGGACCGCGGCCAGCCAGTCAAGGTGTCACAGACATATAAACAAGCAGCCACCTTTCCAACGGAAGCGGCTACAAAGAATCCAGAACAAGTCTAAGCAAGGCAGGAATGTGGTTGTGTCATCACCCTTTTAGCACTGTGTGTACCCTTTCTTTGCCTAATGACTCATTTATGCAGATAAATGCCTAAAAGGAGTTCTTCTCGGCTTCAAAAGCTAAAAATCCTTGTATTTAGCCACAAATCACGTTATCGGGTGAGTAGCAACTCCACAGGCTTTTTAACCTTCTTCCCTTGTATGGCCAAACCTGGATGGGTAGAACCATACCCATGGCTCAGGCTGGGGATAAGAAGAGTTTTGTGGGCTGTTGGTTTTTATTTTAAACCTCTAGCATCTTTACTAACATTTCACAGAAACTTCTCAGAGCAGGTCTTTCTTAACAGGAGTATTTATCCACTCAAAAAAAATCCAAGATGCTGAAATTAAACTGCAGAAACTGTCAGACCTGTGGAGCTCCAACACAATGTAGAAATCTGTCCCTAACATGAGGTCAACTTGTCCCTTAACCCCCTAGTTATTTCCAAACCCAGTAGTGATTTCAAGGGCTCTTGGGTCTCCACAGGGCATGGCATCTTCATGCTTCCAAACCCTTCTGAAAGACCTAACTCTGGCAAGCACCCACTGTAATTTCAGTCTTTCCAGAAAGCACTCTTGGTAATATCCAAATACAAAATGCCATATCGACTACCATCTGTAGCTAGATTTAAGATCTTCTTGAGTATCTGTAACTGTATTTCCACTAAAATAGCTCGCACGACAATAACGATGTTCATTTGTGCTTCTGAATACAAAACATTACACAGAGTAAATGTTTGTAATGTTATCACAGATGAGCTACAAGTGTCCCTTTATTAGAAAGCATCTCTTAACGCTCTGGAAAACCTCTCTTTATTCAAGCCTTCAAGGGTAAAGCAAGCAAGTAAATGTTGTGGTCAAATCACCTCAAGACAATACAGCAGAGCTCAAAGGGACAAAGAAAAGTGACGTAGAACAGCCCCTGCAAACAGATGTACTAAATAGACTGGGACAATACAGCTTGAGAAAAAAAAAAAAAGAGAGAGAAAACCGAGAACGCTGAGATCTATAAAACTGCAAATGAGGTGGTGACTGGAAAAAGATTCTTTATTCTTTCTCGTACTACAAAAACTAGGAGGCATTCACTGAAATTACCAGTCATCGAGTTTAAAACAAAAATAACCAAAAACCCAAGGCTTTATTTTTGCATGAATTGTAGAATACATTGCAGGGTATACTGTAGGAACTACAGGTATAAACTGTTCAAATCCTTAGCTGAAGAGTCCAGGAGGCACTGTTAGGTGTGACTGTCACATACCCTCTGGCTCAGGCCACCTCCGAACCCCTCACCACTGGTAACACACCGAGGAACAATCACTGTGCTGTCTATGTACGCTCTTCTGCTTTCCCCCTAATGATCTCCTTCTGGCCACCGCCACAGACCACACGCTGAGCTCAGCACACATTTTGCACTCCTTATTATCCCATCATTCACGTGCTCCAATAAACCTGTTCATGTCAAATAATTATTTCCCCAGCGATAAATTGGAACACATTAAAAATACACTATCTACAAACAACGCGCTGTTTAAGTCACTTCCTCAACTTGATTAAATGGAATGTAAGAATCAAATGAAACGCCGAGCCTTCACAATTCCTCTCTTCCCGTCCGCCAGCGTGAATACCATTTTATCAGGTCTGCAGTTCGTTTCCTACCACCACCATTTCATTTAGGCACCTTTTACACAGCGGAACTGGATACTTGTTTTCATCCAGTGAAACCATTAGAAGAATCAATCTGATCTCCAAGGCAAGTTAATTGTAATGGACTCCCATGTTTACTTAGCAATAAGTACACAACAATTTAATTAGATCTGTATGTTATAAACTGCCTCTTTCGAGGCAACAGGGGCAGCCACGAGGGGAGCAAGGCATTTCAACTTCTTACGTAAATCAATGTTTTCAGTATTTGTTTTTTGCTTATACCTGCCGAAACGAAAGAACCACCTGCTTCCACACCAAAATGCTATGGCAGGTAGAGGCACATCTCTCACCCCGTTCTGTTCCCGCAATCTTACACAACACTTTTTCAAAGAAACAAGCAATTAAGTTGCTGTCCCTTTTCCGCCACACACCAATTCCAAGTTTGATGTCATATTTCAAGCAACAGACTGTGAACGCATCCTGCAACTGTAGCATTTAATTTAGAAGTTAGCACTTGACACGTTGAAGTGAATTCCTGAAGTCTGGCTGTCCGCACACCTGCATAATTTGAGCAGGGATAACCTACTTACAACCAGGTAAGAGAGAATAATGTCAACAAACAATCCCTTCCACGTCAAGGGACATCTCCTTCCTTGTCACGTGCCAGCAAGAGCATCACTGCTTTGTCACAGTTTGACTTTCTTCTCCTTTAAGCTAGGGGTTTACAATGCCTAAAAGGAGTGAAGTTACACTTTTCGACAGATCTGCTCATAGAAATATACTCAAACGTTCTCAAAAGAAGTTTACCAGATGTAAGAGACAATGCCAGACGTGAAGCAACCAACACAAGCTCCAAGTACCCCAGATCTCCTCCTTATCAGCGAGAAGCCACACAAACACCAGTCACCTCACAGCACAGGCATCACACATCCATTCACAAGAAGGACGTAAAAATAAAAAAGCCTCCTTCAAGCAAGTCACAAGATACAACCAAAATAACATTTGGACGCTTGTTCAACTTCACACAGGGGGGAAGCTGTATTTTTGGTTTTGATCCTCTTCGCAGACAGCTGACCAGACCCTCCTCACACAGCGCACGTTAGCTACAGACACCACAGAACGAAACCACCCCTTTTAAAAGTTGCCAGGGTTTATGATTAACCTCCTGTTGCAACAAACATGGCAAGGATTCAGTTTCACTTGCTGACTACTTCTCTTACGTATTACAGAAGAAATACATAAGGACACTCCCCCCCCTCCAAACCTCACAGTCACAAGAAGAGGAATTCTCTCACCCTGTAAACAAAACCAGCGTGAAACCTTCTGTGTGGGAAAGCGAGCGCGATCCTCCCTCCTGACAAGTCAGCGTCCGTGCAACATCCACCTGGGGAAGACTAAAGTAGGGCTGGAAATTCCCTTCCCCTAGAAAGGGACTGCTCGGAGTGTTCGCACCAATTAAAGTTTTGGATTAAAAACAGCTGTTTAAATAGAAGTAGTCCCCTGGGAGAGACACTTAGAGCATTGTAACTGGTTTCTGGTATAAACAGTTTTACATCAACGGAGGCATTTATACTGGCAGAGCTGTGTCTAAGCCAGCAGGTTAACGCTTGTTCAGCTCTGTCTCCTTAAACAGATGCTCTTAAACCCAGGCAAGGTCTCCAGGTGCATCACACCTTGCACCTGCGTTACATGGAGACGTCAAGCTGCACGAAGAGACCACGATGGCAGAAGAAAAGCACATCGCATTCAAAATAACCCTAAAAGACTCTGTGTCTTTGACCCACTTGCACTAAAGCCATCCCAGTGTCTGTCACCCTGCAGGGTCCACAGAGCAGTGCTGCAGATGTGCCCCACACATGATAAACAACATGTCACCTACTCTACGAGAACATGCAGCTAGAAGGTGGGGATCAACTCAGGGGATGAGCTGGGTGATCTCCAGCTAAGCTAAGTGTACTAGACACTCCAAGGATAAATAAAATATAAATTAAAAAA
The DNA here is from genome assembly GCA_013400615.1 of Syrrhaptes paradoxus. Lineage (NCBI taxonomy): Eukaryota > Metazoa > Chordata > Aves > Pterocliformes > Pteroclidae > Syrrhaptes > Syrrhaptes paradoxus. The sequence continues at coordinate 40,207 of VZTO01023923.1, read as the reverse complement.
GGGGAAAAGGAAAAGCCTCATGTCAGGTAGAAGCAGAGAAAGAAAGCAGGGGCAAGCACATAACTGGGAAATTTGAGAGATCCCCCATGTGGGTATAGCAAACCCCTTGGTTTTGGCAAACCTCCTCAGGTGAGGAATACTGTGAAAGCAGGAGACTTCTAGAAACTCCAGGACAGAACCTTGGCTGGACAAATTACATATATGGCCAGAAAAGAGAAATCAAATGTATTTTAGACCTGTTTTCAGCCTGGGATCTGCAGACACCTAGGAAGTACGCAGACTACTTCTTTTTACTCTGGCAGAGTGCATAGAAAAAAAAAAGTGACAGTCGAAGCGAAAAACAAGGTAAGTTTAACCTGACTGTATCGCACTGTAGTATCAACAGGGCACATGAAGAAAAGAGGTTGAAGGTCTCACTCATGAAAGATGTAACAGGCAGCCATGAAGCGCAGCCAAGAAGAGATAAGAAATGGGTAAGAACGGGTGACCTCTCTGGCACGTGTAGCAAGGAAGTACTACGGTCTGGGGGTAGGCATCGAAACAGCTGCCACCGGGTGTCCGGGGGAACATGCAAGACATGAAAGGGCAAACAGTGGAAACCTTCTCCCTGGAAGCGTGTAGGAGAAATGCCTGCCTGCCTCCCAAAGGCTCCCGGTGAAGCGCTGCCTGCGTCTTTCCCCATGTGTGCAAACAGGCACAACGTGGGATGCAGCAGCTTTCGGTGCACAGCCAGTGGGATAACCCTGGTGTGCGTGTGGATATGTAGGAGGAGACAGACCCTCCCTCATCAGCGGGCAGAACAAACGGGAGATGAGCTGGAGCACTCATCCCTTAGGGTTTGATGGACGATATCTGCATGTTTATTTGGGTGGGAAAAAAAACTTTGCAGCTGGGGTATATGTATTTATATGCGGTGGTCAAGCATGGAGGCATTCCTCAGCACACCTGTGTGGGGAAAGAAGCACAGCAGATTTTGGAAGGCAGTGGTACCCCTGCTCTGTGTGTGTGGATATATGAAAAGAGGCAATGGGCTCTTGGCAAGCAAGAAGCAGACTATATCCCACCCAAGCATCTGCCAATGTTTATGTTTGTATATAGGAAAATAACACTGAATACATAGAAGGAGAGCAGAAAATCATGCAACAGATCTTGGCAGATGAGCACTACGATATCCTCATGGTGCGTGAACCTGGGTGCAAGCAGAGGCAGCACACCAAACCCTGGCAGATGGGCAGCAAAGAATACGCAGAAAGGGGTGTTGTAGCAAAAACAAAAAAAAACCAAAAAAAAACCCCAACCAAACTGCACAACAACAAAGGCACAGCAAGCTTTGCCTCCCAGCTAGTGGGAATCCCTCTCCTCCTCCCATCAGCCTGCGGTGCAGAAGGGAGGCAGCAGGTATCCAGCTGGGATGCGGGAGACAACGCAACAGCCCCTTTCCCCCGCAGAAACCACACGTTTGCTGTGCCCACAGTGCACCCACGGGCCACGCAGCTCCCGGGGGAAGCGCCTCAACACCACAAACAACGGGGCAGCACCCCGATAACCCCCCACACTGCCCCCGGAACCCACCCGCGCGGCGCGGGGGGCGACACGGCCCCTCGTGGGAGGGGGACACACACACACAGGCACAGGCGGAGGAAGTGCACCGCGGAATGCCATCCCCCCCCTCTCTCCCCACCACCCCCCGGGGGGACACCGCTCACCGCGCGGGGGAAACACGCGTGGACGGGGCGGGGGGAAGAAAGGGGGACGGACCCGCGGGGTGCATCAGCCAAAGCCCTCCCCTGGGTGGGCGCCCGCCCCTGAGGGGGAACCCAACGACCGCCCCCCCACCCACCCGCCGCCTCCTTCCACAGGCCCGGCCGCGCTCCCCGGTTACCTGCGCTCGGTGGGGGGCCGGCTGGGCCCGGGTGTGGGCGGGGAGCCTGAGCCCCCTATCTGGGGCCGCGCCGGGGCCTTGCCGGGGCCATGACGGCGAACGAGGAGGAGGAGGAGGAGGAGGAAGAGGCCGCTGCCGCCGCCGCCTCCCCCTCAGGCAGCGAGCGGAGGGNTGGGTCCCACAATGCACCGCGGGGGGGGCGGGGGGGCGGGGGCGGGGCCGTGGCGGCGGCGGCGGCGGAGGGTGGGGCGCATGCGCAGTGCGCGCCGGCTGGACCGGCCGGGACGGGAACCCCCGCGGCGGGCAGCGCAGGGATGGGGGGTTCTGCTGTGGGCATGGTCCTGCACCCCGGTGTGTGTGTCCCCGGTCCGGTGCGTGCACCCCCGGGGCCAGGACCGTGCATCCCAGCCTCCCGGTGCTTCGATGCGTGCATCCCAGCCTCCCGGTGCACCGGTGCATGCGTCCCCGGAGCCAAAACCGTGCATCCCAACCTCCTGGTGCACCGATGCATGCATCCCCAGGACCACCACCGTGCATCCCAACCTCCCGGTGCACCGGTGCATGCATCCCCCGGGGCCACCACCGTGCATCCCAACCTCCCGGTGCTCCGGTGCATGCATTCCGGGGCCAGAACCGTGCATCCCAAGCTCCTGGTCCTCCGGTGGATGCACCCCTGGGGCCACCACGGTGCATCCCAAGCTCCCGCTGCTCTGGTGTATACATCCCTGGAGCCAAAACCATGCATCCAACCTCCCTGTGCTCCGGTGCGTGCGGCCCCAGGACCCCCAGCCCACCACCGTGCATCCCAAGCTCCCGGTGCTCCGGTACATGCATCCCTGGGGCCAGGACCGTGCACACCATGCACCCCAAACTCCCAGTGCTCTGGTGCATGCACCCCCAGGGCCAGGACTGTGCATCCCAAACTCCCGGTGCTCCGGTGGATGGACCCCTGGGGCCAGGACCGTGCACCCCAACTCCACGGTGTTCCGGTGCGTGCATCCCCGGGACCACCACCGTGCACCCAGAGCTCCCAGTGCATGTACCCCAGGACCACCACCGTGCAAACTGCCCTCCAGTTTGCATCCATCCCAATCCAAATCAATTTTAGACTTAACAAGTCCCGAATTAATCCGCCCCTATATTTTGGTCCAAATCTGCCTTAACCTGGGGTAAGCACATCTTGATGTAACACGCTGAGTGCAACCATTTCCCCCACGGCTTGTTGTACGGCGGGGGATTGTTGTTTTCAGGATGAGCACTCGGTAAATTGCAGCAGGAAACAGCTTGAAAGGCTGTGGTCCAAAAATGTTAATCAGCAGTAAAAAATTTCAAACCAGCCTCTGGAAAACACCAGACTGCTCTGTCCAAAAAAAAAAAAAAAAAAACAACCCCACAAACCAATAAAAACCAACAGCAACAACAAAAAAACCCTCCCAACAACCAACCCTGGGACTGTTTGAGATGGTTCCTTGCAAAATTGGAGAACTAGAGCCCCAGCTATCTCCAGGGTTGGACTCTCTCCTACTTAATTCTTTCGTTTCCTCTTGTAGCAGCTTTATATCCACGGGGAGCTGCCTTGCAACCCTGATGCACGGCTGCCTCCCGTTGCAATCGACTCCTGTCCTGATTTGTAACGATTTCGGGAATAAAGCTTCAGGTTGGTGCAACAGAGAAGTTGGGTTTAATAATTTCCTGCCCCCCTTGATGGGACTAGCATCCCTCTGCCCGCTAATCCCCGTTGTACTACCACGGATACGGTGCCAGAGAAGCTCCCGTAAGGTTTATTTTCTTATCCCATTATTCTTTTTTTAAAAGCTAAATTATGATGGTTATGCTGCTATGATTAATTCAGGGCTTTTTCCTTCCTGGTAATATCTCAAAGCCTTTGACATTGTTTGAAATTCCAATTATTCAACTCAAACCCAGCAACGGCAACAGAACGACAGCAAAGAAAGGTGAGGGAGAAGCCGGGGCGGGCTGTCCCCGTAATGAGCCGAAAGCCAGGACCCGGCTGTATGGGCGCCAAGGGAAGTCATCGAAAATGAATGTCACACCTGGTTATAAATAGGGTGGGTGGCATGGCTCGCTGTGCCCACGGCGATGGCTTAACCCTTTCCCTCACCCTCCCAGGGGGCTGAAAACAGGCAGCCTCCCCCCCGGGGGATCATTTTCTAGCCCATCGGTGGGTGGAAATCGCCAATATAGAGAAAATAAACCACAGCTGCTATTCAACGCCGGGCTGTGCTTTCACCTAGCAACGTTCCACCCAAGCAAAGATGTCCAAATTACCTTGTCGTGAGCTTATTCCAATGAGATAGCTCCGAAAATCCACGTTGCCACATCCCAAATTTCAGGCGTCCTGTGGTTCAGAGGAGGAACAGCACCGGGTTCCCAGTATCGGAGCGAAGGAGCCAGCAGCCCCTCTGGTCCAGCCCTGTTTAGGCTGTTTCCTCCCAGAAAGCAGCAGAGTTATCTATAGGTACGTACGTATAGAGGGGAGGGAGAGGCTCACAGGCAGTCTGCAGAACAGAGAGGATCCCAAATTCCTGGGGAATAATTTTTTTGCTCCCTGGGTTTTGTCTGCTCTGTCGTGTAATGGGTTCGGTTTTAGCAGCTTAAAACCCCATTAACCATTTAAGCTACAGGAAAGGGAGATTTAAGATCATGCTTTTGGGGATGGAAATAAAATACATCCTGAGAAACCTGCAAACAGAGACAAACACCAAGAGGTAAGAGGCAGGAAATCCTTTATTGAGGGGTAAAGGCAGAGTCACAAACATTCTGTTGTCAAAGTTAAAAACAAATACAAACAAAAGGCTAAAAACTGAGAAATTATATTCCCCCCGCCCCTTAAAAGTCCAAAGCTTAATTTTTTTTTTTTTGGATTTGTTATGCTTACAGAGCCCAGCTGGCAATCGCACCCTGATTTGGGGGCACCAGGCAGGAGGGAGACCCCAGCCATACACCGAAGTGGTTAACCGATGAGCAGAGACGTCCCCTCTCCGATGACACAGGTTTCGGAGTGGGGACATGGGAGCAGCATGTTAAAACACAGACAGTCTTTTTTTTTTAAATTTTTTTTCAATTCTTTTTTTTTTTTCTCCTTTCCAGACAGCTACTGTACAAAACCAAACAGAACTTGATAATAAATACCTAACACAAGAGGCTCAGTACGTTGCTACAATCCTTCACTGAAGGGAAACACATATATACATATATATATCCTAATATAGAACCTCTTGGACTTAAATCCGCGGGAAGGCTACGTGTTTCTATGGGAAAAAAAAATTATGGGACATCCTCCAGACCCCACACCTCAACCGAGCATCACTCCCCGCGGGGTCGCCATCCTCCTCCTCACTGGAAAAGCAGCAGGATTTACCCACGGAGGGAGGTTTTTTAACATCTAGGAAGCTCCGGCTAAGCAACCGTGCATTTAAAAAAAATTGGAGAGACCCTTGGCGTGCACGACTCCTGTGCGATAAATACAGACGTTTTCCTTGGCATCGTCTCAGGGTGAAATTTCTGCCCCATCCTAAATGCTGGAGAGGAAACACATGCTGGCCTTTGAGTTAAAACCCTCATAGACATAAAGGGGAAAAAAAAATATAAGACAACCCCACAAGGCTCCATGACTTGAGCATCCAGCTATTTGTTAGAGAAGGCTTAAATTCCTGGAGATTAATTAGCAGACGCAGAACATTGCCCGAAGGTAGGTCTGAACGACCGCCCAGCATCCAAACTCTGCAGCTGGCCTTTTTTTTTTTTCTTTCCTATTAAAAAAAAAAAATGAGCCAAGCCCTTGGTACCCTCAGTCCTGACTGTAGCCCCCTTGGCTTCAATATCACCTGCGGGAGATAAAAGCTGAATATCTCTGGTTCAGAATCTCGGGTCTCACACAAGCTGAACTTGGGTAAAAAAGACAAGAAAAAGGATTTGCAGGGAAGCTCAGCCATCGCAAATTCAATTCTCCTCCTCTAGCCCTTCTCTCCTCCTGATGAGCCAAAAGCTGTTCCCACTGGAAATCCAACGTCCTGCTGCCAAAAGGGCCGGGTAGGGTCAGCGTTAGACCTCCCAGCCTAGAATTGCCCAAGCAAGGCTGGAGCTCAGCGCCAGAGCCGAGCATCTTCCCGTAGCCCGGGGAAGCAGAGCTGCAGAGCAGCGCCGGTGGCTGCGAGGGGCTGGGGAGAGGCTCAGCATCGGCGGATCCTGCGCTCAGCCCTGCTGCGAGCCGAATTCTCTCCAAAATTAAAGGAGAGCTGAGAAAACGAACACGCAGGGGAGTGCAAGGCAAGGATGGGAACGGCTGGCACACCCAAGGGTCTCCTCCAGAGGGGGAATGGGGTATGGCAACAGGTATTTCACAGTCAAAGCTCGGCAGAATTAGTCATTCATTAATTAAGCCTCATGGCAGCCCTGCAAGCCAGATCAGGAATAATTAAGCCTCGGTTTTATAGCTGGGGAAGTCAAGGCATGGGGTTGTAGCTCCCTCCTCGTGCTCGAGGACACCCGCGCTGCTGCCGGGAGGGGACAGCACCCCAATCCAAGCCGTCTGCAAAGAGATCCCAATTTTATCAGGAAAACTGCCTGCCCTGGACCTCCTCAACCCGCATCTGGGATGGAGTGATGGCAAAGCCAGCTTCTGCAATTTTTCCAGCGACAAACCCCAGCGAACCTTCCAAACGGAGCCTGCAACCAACAGCTCTTGGGAAACACCCTCCAGCTACGCTTACTTTTCCCCGGTTAAATTACAACTTGCCTGCGAGCATCCAGCCAGAAAGAAAGAAAGAAAAAGAAGTGATTCCTCCCCATTTTGCTGCCGGTATTCCCCCCTCTGAGGTAGACATCGATGGGGTGGGGACGAACCGCTGGAGAGTGGTTTTTGGAGCCCGTGGCATCACTGCCAAGCCCGTCCCATCCCGGTCAGCACTGCCGCAGCACGCAGGCAGCGGTGACCGGCGCTGGCCCCGGCGAGCTGCATTTTTCCGGAGCGGTAATTTTCCCGGTGTAATCGATGCAAGAGGCGTTGCGCGTCCGCACGCCCTCGCCGCAAGTTTGGGAGCAAGGGGACCAGGGACCCAGGCGCCAAAGAGGGCAGGGGATGTCACCGCAGGGTTTGATGTCCTCAGGTTTGAGGGTTCTGTCGCAGGTGGAGGAGGATTGACCCTCCACGTCCCGGCAATCCACTGTCCGCCTCTGCCAGCCGGAGCCGCACGTCTTGGAGCACTCGGACCAGTCGCCCAGGACCCACTGGGAGGTGAGCATCGGTCGGATGACGTTGGCCGACTTCTTCTCTTTGCTTTTCTGCTTGGTGAAAGGGACATCCTTAGGGATGAAGAAGGTGTACTTGACTTTTGGTGGGAAGATCTCGCTGGCGATGGTCAACAACTGGACGGTCAATGGCTCCGGAAGCTGTCGGAAGCTCTGCAGCCTCTCCAGGGTGGTCATGGAGCCGCTGTATTTCAGGATGGTGCCTTTAATGAGGATGTCCTGCTCCATGGCCGAGATGGCAAAGTCTCCGTTCAGCAGGTACTTGCCCTCCAGGGTCCTCAGGGCCAGGTAATTCCCGTCGTGACGGACCCCTCGGTGGCTGCGCTGTTTGATGTCGATGTTGGTTGCCCCGGCGGGGATGGTGACGATGTCGTTGTAGCCGTATCTGCGCAGGGCAAAGGGACACGGTTACTTTCCTGGACTCATTAAAAGGAGAGAGCACTTAGCGAGCAAGATCATGGCTCTGAAGTTCCTCTGCAAGCCTGAGCACTCAGGAAATCTTGCAGGTGTGTGCTCGGTTGGAAGATTTTGCTGAATTATGTGCAAAAAACCGTGCTATGCAATCAAATGAACAGCCCCACGGAGAGCAGCCTGGGTGGGAAATTCCCTTTATTCCTTTTCTTTTGAAATGGGTGAGGTGTTTGGGAATGAAAGCCTGGCTCTGGCCAGTGACGCTGAAGGATAACATCAGCTATAGACAGATGGAGAAGAGCTGGAGAGGAGGCAGTTGGGGTGTTGCTGGCACCGTACGTACATTGGCCAGATGTCGCTGATAAAAACAGGTGGGTAGTGAAACAGTTAACCCAACAGAGAGCTCATATTGTAGATGACATGATAGCAACTCAAAAGCCTTTCCTAGAAGACAGCAAGTACCACAGCAGCAAAACCCAACCCTATCTCTGCACCCCAGGCTCGTCTTTGGGAGGGTTTCGCATCCATCACGCCGTGGGGCCGGCAGGATGGTTTTCCCACGCATCCCCACCGGTGATGCTGCGGTCGGTAATTAGGTTTAGAATATTTTGGAAAAAAGCCTTGGGGTCAAACTCTGCTCTCAGTCAGGCTGGCCTCCCTAACCCTGATCTTAATGGGATCTCTTCTTGGCTGTAGCTACCACGCTAATCTCTCTTTAGTCAACCACAAACAATTCATAGGAGAGTGGAAGCCCCGTTTCAGCTGGTTCCCTGGAAGGAAACCATTGAGGAAATCTAATTTGGCTGCGTGAGTCACCTCGCTGCATGGAATTGGACGCGTCGGGCTTTTTGTTACGATCTTTTCAACAAAACAAAAAGCCTGAAATCCAGCTCTTTGGCAAAGCAACGGAGATCTTGGGCGAGGGAAGCTGCTGCCGTGATGCCTGGGTCCCAGACAGTGAAATTCCCTCCTGAGCCCAGGGAAAAGTTCTCAAGCTATTTATATCCCACATCAGCCCTCAAAATACGCATCCAACTGATTGCATCCAGGCGAGATGTGTATTGTAAACTCCTCAGGGCGGCAGATACAGTCACAGTGCCATACTGAGCCCGCTGCCAGTGCCGGCACCAGCTATTGTTTTAGGAAATAAACTCTGCTTGCCTTGCATAATGCTGCCCTGAAATAAATTTAGCCTAAGCCCTGTATTTTGGGGAAGAGACCAGGCTGTTGCAAAACCAAGAACTCCTCAAGTCCGGCTGCTGCAAACGAGGTCTGCAGCTAGATGCGATGCTTCGGGTGCAGAAAGCAGACTGGCTTTACATGACCTAGGAGGAGTCCTAATATTCCTAGCTTACTTTTACAATTAAAAAAAAAATAAATAAAAAAGGATAATGAGAGGAGAAGCTGTTTTTTTCCCCCCAGACCCCTTCCCTTACTTGGATCGGTTGAGGGACCCGGATATTTTCCTGCACGTGGAGCCGTTGCCGCCGCACACCCCGCACTTGTCCAGCTTCTTGGAGGACCCGACGACGTGATCGCAGCCGGCTTTGATGCACTGCCCGTGCACGCAGATGGAGAGGGTCTCCGGTCCGCACAGCGTCCCATCGATCACCTGGGAAAAGGGGGATGCAGAGGAGAAATTAGGGCATTTGATCTGAAACGGGGTAAAAAGGGGGGATTATAATCAGCAATTATCTTACTTTGGGCTCAAAGACTTTAAACTCGCTCCTCCCTCTGGCTCGGCAGAAGAGCTTGCATCGGTCTCGGGGTGACACCCCCGCGTACTTGGGAACCCACTCCAGGCGGTTCCCTTCCAGGTCCGTGAAGTTGTAGCTGTTGTACTTCTCGCACTGCTGCTCCCGAAAGCTTTTCCCTGAAAGGAAAAAGGCAAAATGTGACCCAAAAGCTGCCAGGAACCACCATCCTCCTTGGCCATACGGAGCGAGCCGAGGGGATAGTGGGAGTGTGCGGTGGGTGTGCAAGGATGCTCCACACCTCCCACCCACCCGGGGGGGAACACAACCCCCGGCACAAAGCTGTTGCCTTGAAAAAATAGGAATATTCAAGGGAGAGCAAAGCAACCCTTGCAGATGGGTGCTGGAAAAATGGGGACGGGTTGTGAGCATGCATTTGGGAATCGCATCCTTTCGGATGGGAGGCTTTGCAGAGCCGGGCTTACCGTCGGGCGGGCACTCGTCGGTGTGGCAGGACTGGTATTTGGTGTGCTGGCCCTCGCAGTACCGGCCGCCGTGCTGGGGCTTGGGGCTGTCGCAGTGGCGGGAGGAGAACTGCACGCCCCCGCTGCAGCTCCGCGAGCAGGACCCCCAGGGGCTCCACGGGCCCCAGCCGCCGTCCACCGCCGGCTGCAAGAGGCCAGGAGGAGATCGATCTGTCCCTGAACCCATCCATCCCAGGGCAAGCACAGGTCTAAAGCAGAGCTAAAATCTCTTCTTTCCCCTGGCTTCTCTCCCCGCATCGCCAGCACTTAAGCACATCCTTCGCATGAAGTTATTGCTGATTTCATGTGCTTAAAGTTACGCTTGGGTTTAAGGGCTTTGCTGACTCAGAAATTGCCACTAATTCCCAAAAGCGATGATTTAATTGCAGAACTGCGGCTGCTCGCTCTGGTTCAGACCAGCTCATGCCTCGGAGAAAGGCACAGCAGTGTTTATCTACGAGCTGAGCTTGCCAGTAATAAAGATTAATGAAAGGCGAGATATCCAGAAAACAAATCCAAGCTAGCCCAGGAAATGGCAGGACCGAGGGGAGAGGTTTGGGAATCCCAAAGGGTTAAGCCCCCGATACTGAAAATTGGAGCAAAACTACATCAGAGCAAAAAAACCCCTAAAATCAGAGCAAAAAAAACTAAAATAAGAGAAAACATAAAATAAAATCAGAGCAAAAAACTAAAATCAGAGCAAAACTACATCACCCCAGCCCCAGTTTGGTCCCCAAGCCTGTTACCTGGGGTTTCAGAGCATCCTGTGGCACGCAGCGGCCGTCCCAGCACAGTCCACTGCTTTTGCAGGGGGTGCCGTCAGCCCAGGGCAAGCTGCCGTTCTTGGTGTGGCAAAGGGGCTCCCCGCTGCCCGTCCTGCACCAGAGCTGAGCGCAGATATCCTCCTCGGTGGTGTTGGGGCAGTGCTGGAAATCTTTGCCGAAGATCTGCTGGCATTGCTGGTCCAGGCTGTAGAGGGATGCTCGGCCGGGCAGCTCGGCGGGCAGGGAGAGCGGATCGGCCGGAGCATCCAGCAAGCAGTCGCCTGGGAAAAGCAAGGATGCATCCAGGCTTGACACCATCCCACACACCCCTCCAGGCGTTGCAAAGAGACGGAGCAATTAAAGAAAAGGGTTTTTTGAACGCTCCTTACCGTGCCCTCCATCCAGGAATTCAGTGAGGTACATGGCGCTGCAAGGGGACCAGGGTTGGGTTTTGTTCAAGTGGATGAAGAGAGGGGCCATCATATGATGCTTGCCGAGGGGTCCAAAAAGCCGCTCGCAGGTTTTGGAGTCGTCGTGGGGCATGCTGAGGACGTGGCCTGGGGAGCAGAGAGCATCAGTGAGCCCCAGCCTCCCAGCCCTGGGCAGCAGCTAGAAATTATCCGGCAGTTCCTATCACTGCAAAAACTATTTGCCTTCCAAAAATCAGATGCAATAAACAAAATGATGCATACTTGCTGGATCTCAAGGGTACAGCCTGCTGTGTGCTGGGCAAAGCATCCCAAATTAGTCAGTGCATCTCTAGGAGCAGCAAACCAAGGGGGAGATGCACTTGGTCCCATGCCTTAGCTCATCACATCAGGAAAATGCACCAATTTTCACCAACTCAGGCGATTCTAAGCACATTTGTTGGTGCAAACCAACTTCTGCTGCTGCCAGAAGCTCCCCAGCGCTGCCCAAAGCTTGGCAGGTGGTACCCAGCTGGGAGATGCTGATGCTGGGCTGCATCCCCTCCCAGCAGCAAGACTGGCCACACCAGGCTGGAAAAAAGCAGAATTTCCCCGGGGAAAGGGATGCATTACCCAGTTCATGAGCCAGGGTGTAGGCAGCCTGCAGACCCTCGTCCTCAATCACCGAGCAGCTTTTGTTGCGGTCGCACATGGTGCCGATATCCGCCACTCCCAGCGTGTCACAGCTTTGGTGGCCGCAGAAGTCCTGTTTGCAAGGGGGGGGGTTAGGGCAGTATGAAGGGGTCCCAACAGAGCTGGGCAACCCACCAGTGGTCCGCACCCCAAATCCAGCCCCCCTCACCCCCCCAATTTCTTTGCTGCAATCTCCATCCTTTGCATGGTGGGGGACCCCCCCCTCCCAAAAGCATCCCCAAGGGACCCTCCGGACCTGTCTCGTCAGGAGGATGGCGGTGTCGTAGTGCTCGGGGTGGCGGTCGCTGGGGGGGTTGAATTTTTGCTGCCAGCTGCAGAAGTTGCGCAGGGTGAGCCCGCCGTTGTCCGACACCTCCGGCCCCGCCGCCTCTTCGTCCACCACCAGCACCTTCACCACCACCAGGTTGATGGAGTTTTTCAAGCTGGGGTGCTTGTAGATGCGAGCTGCCATGGACATCAGGGTCAGGACGTGGTTCTGCACCGAAAAAGGGGCAGGAAAACCTGGGTAAAACCTTCACCACGGGGTTTTTGGGGTTTTTTTGTTAGAAATGTAGAAATCAACCTCATTTATCAACCGTGTCGCACCTGCTGTGAACCCTTGGTACCCAGAAACCCTTTGGGAAAACCTCATGGGTGAATGCTCTTGAATATTCCCAAAGAATTAACCCTGCCCTTGCTGTCCCAGGGCAGAAACCATCCTCCCATTGTCGTAACACTTCCATCATGCTGGTTTGAACCCAACGTTCTTGGAGAAAAACCGAGACCCAAACATTTTGACAGCTGCGTCTTCGCCCAGCAGCATCCTCTGCACGGGCGACTGGGACGAGCAGCGATGACTTAATATGTCAAACGCGCCAGCGATGTTTAAGGCTGATGTAAACATCTTTATCGCAGCATCGAAAATTCCTCCTCTCTGCTTTGGCACCCGTTCACGGCTCCGGAGTCAGGAGAAAAAAATGTGGCGATTACACAATGTCGGATTGGGAAAGAGAAAGTGGCTTCTCTCCTCCCCAGACGGATTCCACCCCACGGCTTCACTCCTCATTAAACTGGAAGGACTCACTGGAAGCCCTCTCCAATGGTTGAATTTCACCCAAAATCCATCTTTTCCAGCAAAACCAACTCTGCGCCCTCATCCATCACAATGCTGCCAGGGCTCCTATACACAAAATGCCATTTTCTTAGGAAACAAGGGAGATTTTTAGGGATTTTTAGGGTTTATTTGCTGCGCTGAGAGCATCTCACGGGGCAGAGCCACTCGCCCAGGGCAGTTGTGTCTATTTTAAATCATTCTGCCACATTTTTATCCCCGTCGCTGGCAGCTCCACGTATAAACAGATGTCTTGCTTCAGCACAGACGTATCCCGAGTCCTCCCCGGCTCATTATCCGAGGGCAGGCCCCGGCAAGGATGATGGGAGCACTGAATAGTTCGGTTTATTTAGACTGGCCAGATCTCCACGACATGACTCACACCCCAGCCCCAAGCATGCAACAAATGTCACGGAGAAGTCACCGCCGAGGCAAGAAACCCAGGCGAGATCCCCACGAGCTCCGGGGAACTGGGGTGAATTCTTTACCCCATGGAGAAAATCCATTGGGAACCTTCCAAAAAAATAAAATAAAAATCACAAAACCTTCCTAAAACTGAAGATCTAGAAGGATGCTCTGCATGGGAGCTGCGCATCGTGGCATCGTCCTTCATTTCCAAAGGAGCAAATCCTGCCCCATCCTTTTCTAACCCGTTTAAAGGTTTCTCTCCATCCCAGGAGTTTTTACCTGGGAGCTCTCAATCCCTACCGCAATCCCCCCTTGCACCCTCAGGGTTACATCCAGCCAAAAAACATTTTCGGCAGCGGGAACGGAGGGACTGGGAAAACATCCGCACGCCTTTCCCTTCGTCTGGAAAGCGAGGACAGAAAGGGAAGCGAACAAACGGCTATTTAGTGCAGATTAAAAGGTCAAATTCACCATCTGGTGTCTATTTATACCCGTCCTCGGACCGTGCGGGGCTTGGTTGGGTTTCGGATGGAGCTCCGGGGAGGGCGGCAATCCACCTGCACCACCTTGGCTTGGCCAAGCGTTCAAAGTTGGGGCCAAAAGCAAATTTTGGGATCCCCAGGGCTCAGGAGAGGCTGGCTGGGAGCTTTTGCCCAACAAGCAGCTGTGGATAAATTGAATCTCTCTCCTTCCATCCTCTCTCTGCTTTTGCAACCAGGCTCTGGCTTGACGAGCCGCCCGGGAGGGAATGCCGCCTTCTCGGGGGTTTCCTTCCCAGCATCGCGGCTGAGGATGTGGGTATTGGGATCAGACGTGGGGCAGCCATGGGGCTGGATTTGGGGAACCCGGGGATGCAAACAGACCGGTTTCTGCCTCCTTGCGATGCATCGCAGCACAGCACGCACAGGGCGCTTCCCTGCTATTTCCAACATGTGCCAAGGGAGATCTTCGGGCAGATTTCCATCCAGCTGGGAAATGCAGCTGGAAAATCAGCCCCTTACCTGCTCTGGGGGGAGAGGGCACCATCCCAGTCCCCAGAGGATTGCAGGAGCATCCTTCCTCTGCCCCAGGGCCAGGCGCAAGCTGCAGAAGCAGCACAAAGGTTTCTACTGCCCAGTGATTCTCCCCAAAAAACCTCTTTTCCCTGGCTGCAATCCTTGACTCTCTCTGGTCTCAAGAAGATAAAATTCTATCAATTTTCCCCCAAAAAATTAGGGGAGGGATGCCTTTTGCCTGACACACCTGCATTCCAGCAGCTCCCATACCTCCCGCCACGCCTGGGTACCACCAGCATCACCCGACACGAGACCAGTAGCGGAAAACGGTATGAGCAGAGGGCTAGCAATGGGAAAAATAAAGATAAATCACAGCGTGGGGAACTGAAGCGGTTGTTTTTAACTTGATAACGTTGAATGATTCCGCTTTCTGATACAGCCTCTTGCACAATCTCTGTGGGAACCACTGAGAAGCTGAATTATGCAGAGATCCCTGAATATTTTTCTAAAGTAATTATTATTATTATTTTGGAGGGGAGAAACTGTTCCTACACAGACACTACCCATTATTGTGGCATGCACATAATGACCTCCTATCACCAAACCCACCCAGTGCAGAAGGATGGCAGGGACCAGCGCCACTTGCCTCCCTCCAACACCCTCCCCGGCTCCGGGAGATTAATGCTCAACCCGACCTGGGGCTGCAGGTTGGTTTGTTTGTTACAGGGTTGTTGAGTTCAGGTTAATTTTATTTTTTTTCCCCCCTCCTTTCTCCCTAGAAGCCAGCAATTAGGGAGGGGAGGCGGTGGGAAATCTGGGATTTCTGGAGTGCAGACAGAGGGAAGGAAGAAAACATGGGGTCAGATGCAAGAGCTGCCCAAATTTAAAAAAACTGGTAAAAACATATCCCTGGCTGTCTCTCTCCCCAAAAGTGACAGCTGCTTGCTAGCCCCCCAGCTCGGATACCCGCAGTGGCCAGCAGCCACCCTGCCAGCCTCCTCCTGGGGTTTGAATCCTGCACCCAGAATTTATTTGCAGAAAAGTGGGCAGCAGCCGAGGGAAATGGGGGGCAAGCCGGAGGTGAGGGGGACACCTGTGCCTGGCCACCCTCCTGCCTTCCCAGCTCCCTGCCCCATCCCTCTTCTGTGCTTCCCCCCCCCCCCCATTCTCTTTGCCTTTTTGCTGGATATTTGGGACTGACCCACAAAAGCAGCAATTAACCCTTTCCAGGGCAGGGGAAACTGAGGCACACGTAGGACTGCCACCACCCGTTCGATGAACACGAAGCAAAACCTCAACCCGAGAGCATCCCAGGGCAGGAGCGCTGCAGTTTGGTCAGCACAGGAGCCCTTGGCTTTGCAAAGCTNGGGGATGGTAGGCATCATGTTTGCAGAGAAGAGCTTGGAAACGCATCTCGTCTGCACCCAAGAGGCTGGAGAAATCCCACCGCAGGAATCTGACGCTGCTGCCAACTGGCTGGGGATGCTGCAGAGGGTTTCTCTAACTGCCTGTTGCTCGAGGTGTCTCGGCAAACATCCCCTGAGAGCTGCAGAGCATCCCTGCAAGTGCAGCCTGTGCTGCAGGTGCTCAGCCCCAACACCCTGTCTTCTGCACATCAGAGGGATCAGCCCCTACGCTGTCTCCTGCCTCAGTTTCCCCTACTCAAAACTCACCATCCTTTTTTAAATGGGTTTTTCAAGCATTTTGGGTCCTCTGCAGGAAAAATGCAAAGGATAACCTATGTGTCCAGCCTGGCACCTCGCACCCCTCCTAATCCCTGCAGGTCTCATCCTGCCAAGTCCTCCGGATCTCCCAGCTCCTCCCAGGTGTTATTGCTCAGCACCATCCTGCTGATTCTCCCCAAATACCCCATCAAGCCAGAAGAATGATCAACCCCCCCCAAATTTCAGGTCTGGCTCAGCTCTCTGCTTCATCATTCCCTCCTGGTTTACATGAGTATCGCTGGAGGAAGAAGTAAGCTCTTGTTATCCAAATTAGGTTAACAGCTGAGCTGTAATGGCTCAGATTGATTAGGAATAAATCATTAATAGCATCTTCCTAATAACAGCAGGATGCTCATTGTAACTTGCAATATTGAATGCATCGTGACCATCTTCTGCCTGAGCTGCTGCAGCTTAGAAAAAAAACAAGAAAATAACCGAGAATACAAACAATGCTCCTGACCTTTCATAAATATTTGGTAATTAAAGTGTGGTTGTGGGAAGAAAAGTCACAATATAAAGACAGTTTCTTCTGACTTCACATTTCTGCTCCCTAGGCATCTCTAAGATTAAGCCATCACTTCTTTTTTTCTTCTCTCACAAAATATAGATTTTTAGGGAGAAGTGAGAAGACTATTTGGTCTCCTGAGTTAGCAGCAGCCCTGCTTCTCCCTGCATTTTTGTTGCTGAGAACAAAAGACACAGAAACACAGCAGGTGGCTTTTTTTGTTGGTTTTTTACTGCTACACCAGAGCTGGTTGAAGTTTCCTCCCCAATGCTTAAATGCGCTATTGCCGGATCTTTAAGTGCTTCCTTCCCATTGAGAAACACCCTGAGGGGTGATGCAAAGATACTTGGGGACAAAGGGGAGATGATGGTCAATCGGGAGCCAAGCAGGCTGGAAAGTCACTGATAACGAAGGGGGGAGCTGCCAGGTTACTGGCAGGTAAAAATCCAGGTTATTCCATTGCAAACTCTGCTTTTGGCTGCTGTGAGCTCTGCAGTGCAGCATCCCTCGCTCCCGGACCCTCTGCCCTCTGTCCCTGCCAGCCTGGCAAAGCAAAACCAAGTGAGGGGCAAAACCTGAGTGATGCTGAGCAGCTGAAATCAGCTGGAGCTCCAAGGTTTAGCATTTCTCAAAGCCCAGCTCTGCCTGAAGCAGGGCTGGAATTAAAGCATTGCTTTATTAGGAGCGGAGGAGCTGGATGAAGCCCCCAGGGGAAGGATAAAGCGGGCAGAACTGGCAAAGCCAGGCTGGTTTCAGCTGCTCGACTGCTTCTTGCTGATCTCCAGCTTCAAGGAATCTTCTAACAGCCCCACAGCAGAGGAAGAGCAACTTTGGTGCACAGTTAATCCTTTGCAAAGGACCCCGGTGTGTTTCAGCCCATGCAAACCCGAATTTAGACCCAAACAACCCATCGCTGCAGGGAGCACGGCGGTGGGGAGCTGGCTTTGCAAGAAACATGAAAAATAACCTGGTGCTGATGAAAGCAGCTGGTCAACAGCCCCAGGGATGGATGTGGGGGGCCCAGAGGCCACGATCTCCACTCCTGGGGTCTCCACGAACCCTGGCCATGGGAGGGTCTCCCCAGCCGGAGCATTTTGAAGGAGAGGGAGCAGTTCTGGCCATAGGGGCTGGGTTAAAGAGCTGTTGGTGCATCTGCTTGGCTGCTAACAGGTGGCTCAGGAGCGGGACTGTGCATTACTCAGCCCCCGTTTAATTTACTATCTGGCTCGAGCTCCTATCCGGAAGGGAGTTAAGTCCATCACGGCTCTTTCGCAGGAGCAAGAAAGGCATTAACCCGCTCTGTCCCTCCTCTGTGGGGACAGCAGGCTGATGGGACACCACCGTGTCCAGCATGTGCAGACAAAGGCTCCCTGGGATGGATGCTGGGTCTGGGAAAGGGTCCCCAACACTGACCGAGCCCCAAACACTGATCGAACCCCATAAATCGACCCTGGGACGTGCAGGGGATTTACAGCCCCGTCACAGCAAGGAAAAGTGGGGACAGAGCCAAGGTCCCCCACTCTGTCCCCAGCTCTCTACTTGCTCACCCAAGGTGGTCCCAGGCATCCTGGGGCTGCTTGTCCCTGCAGGGGACAAGCCGGGGCAGAGGGGAGGGAGTGGCAGCAGCGGCGGGGGGTGACCAGCAGCAGGCACCCTGGGGGTGTCGGTGGAGCCAGCAGGCTGGGGACACGGGGGGGACAAGAGGGGATAGAGGGGCAGCAAGGATGGGGACAGGAAGGGAGGGAGGGATGCAAGGGCAGGGGGATGGAGGATGGAGGGGACGGAGAGATGTAGGGGGACAGAAGCTGGAGGAATGAAGGGTGGAGGGATGCAGAGACAACGGGGACAGAAGGACGGAGGGGACAGGAGAGGAGGGAAGGATACAGGGGCAGGGGGACAGAGAATGGAGGTGATGGAGAGGCAACAGGGACAGGGGGACGGAGAGGACAGGGGGACGGAGAGATGCAGGGGGAGAGGGACAGAGGATGGAGGAGATGGGGGGATGAAGGGATGGAGGAGATGGAGGGGCAGCAGGGACACAGGGAACAGGGGGACACAGGACACCAGCAGCCCTTACCTCCACATCCTCCCCGTAGAACCGCACCATGGAGGCATCAGCCACCAGCAGCGTCTCCACGTACCGCGCCTGGGACACGAAGCGCTTGGCTCTGCGGAGCGGCTCCCGGGGCTCGGCGGCGGCGGCGGGGTGGGCGCCCGGCGGGGGGGCGCGGCGGCGGCGGAGGCGGTGCGGGCGGCTCCAGGGGGGGCCGGCCCAGGGATGCCCGAGGGGCTGCAGCTCGTAAACCTCGCCATCGAGAAGAAAAACAGCTCGAAAGCCACCTCCGCCGCACCGGCTCAGCACCGCGGGGGCATCGGGGTTCCCCTCGACGGCTCCAGAATAAAAACAACCCCGGCTCGGGTGGGGCCGGACTGGGGGTGTCCGTCTCCCCAAACGCTGGAGGAAGAGCTGAGGGGCTAAAAAAGATGTATCGGGTCGGAGATGGAGGACGAAAGAGCGGCCGAAAGCGGCCAAGCGCAGGGCGAGCTGCCCCGACGGGGCGGGCAGGCGGGCGGGCAGCAGCTGCGTGTCCCGTGGGGGGGGAGGCAGCGCCCACGCGTGGCACAGCAGCAGCACAAGCAGCAGGTGGAGAGGAGCCCGGCCCCCCAGCATCGTCCGGCCCGGCCGCCCCATCGGCGGGCTGAGCTGCTCCGCTCCCGGCTGCGGAGCCGGCTGTATTTATACTTTCTCCCCCTCGGCTTTGACATAAGAGGTTTATTTTTTGATCTCTCTTCGCTGTTTTCTCCCCCCTCCCCTGCCAGCCAGAGCTTGGGGGAGGAGGAGAAGTGAAAGAGGAAAAAAAAAAAAAAAAAAAAA
>VZTO01023922.1:27552-50572 GCA_013400615.1 Syrrhaptes paradoxus | reverse complement strand
ATGAATTCTGTAAATTATAAAATAAAGAAGCGTGTTCTGGATATCCCTGGACATGGTAATTCGTCTTTTTGGATTATGTCAAACATCTGTGCATTCTCCAGGTAGTTGTGGAGGCCCATTTCTACTGTCGTTATTGTTTCCTCAGTAAGAACTGTTCCTTGTGTAAAGAATCAGTGATCATAGCAATACCTAGATATATTCAGCTGTACTTCTGCAATGCAGAATTGTTGCAGAGAAAGCCAAGCTAGCAGCTCACGCTCTCTGTCTCCCTTACCAAGGAGCACTGAGGAGTTGCTCCAGTCGCTTCTACTCACCATAGATAAAGAACGAGGCTTCTAAGCTGTTTGTGAAAGAAGGTGGTGCTATGAAAAAAAAGTTCATTCCCCTTTTTTGCACTTGTTTAAGAATATCTCAATCTTCTTTCAATGAAGCTATGACTCCTTAATAGAATACAAATATTTATCCATCAACTGGAACCTTGTTACCTTTTCTCACTGAACTGCAAACAACAAATTTGCCGTCCCATGAAGTAGCGCTGTTCCTGCCATTTGGCAGAGAAACAGAGCACACAATTCATGACTTAAATTATCCTAGGTTGCATGGTGATTCAGCTTTGAACAAAATAACTGCTTAAATGCAGAAATTAAAACCATTAATCTGCTCTCGTTAGCAGTATAAACATTCAGATCCTTCATTATGGAACAAACTCTATAAGTATGCCTGCTTTGCAAAACAGAAGATATCAAACATTGGTAAAACTGAACAGGCATTTACCAAACACTGGATACTGTTTCTTTGACTGGTGATTACAATTCATCCATTATTATGAACAGTCTTTACACCAAAATGCAAATCACAGTTTTTTCACTTTTTTTAGCCTCAAAAAAAAATTGTTGTACATTCTCTGGGTTTAATACGACTCTTAGGATGAGTATATGTTTAAATTATTTCAACGTTAGTTTGAAACACTTAGGAAGCTTTAGGTCAGAAGTCAGATCCAACATTTCAGAAGCAACTGAAGCTCAGCAGATAATTCTGTGTGATTGAAAGCCACAGCTGTAGCTACTTTGTGGTGTGTAACAATACTTGCAGGTCTGTAACAGTGCACACGATATCCCAGACATGGTTGCTGGACCAAAATACCAGTAAGCATGGTATTTTGACCTAATAGGAACAAACCCTTAAAGAGATTCTATGGCTTTGTTTATCTTATCTATTTATTCATTTTTTCAGTAATAAACCAAACAATGATAGATTGTGTGATGGATTGTGATAGTCCATACTGTTTAGGTCCTACTCGTCTTAATACTTGCCTTAGTCATGACCAGTTCCAAACACCACGCTTACAAACATTGCGAAGGACAGCTTGGGCAGTGGAACTGATCTGCGATTATTTCTGTTAGTACCCCCTGTTCTAGAGGGGAAAGAAATACATCCACATATAAGCAAACTATTTGTTCTCAGATCCAGAGAACAGGATGTGATCTTCTTTATTTTATAGATATATATAGATATAGCCTATAAATTCCTCCACACACAATCTGACGGTTTCCAAGGAGGTATAAATACAGTCTTTAAACGGATGCTTTTTTCACTAGAGGACAAACCAACTGTTTTCTATGATGTTTGTCTTGAATTCTTTTCAAGGTGCACCATCAGGGGAGTCTGAAAGCTGTTTAAAACATGATCATAAGGATTCACACAGCTCTCATTTTGCACACAAAAGTGGACAAAAGCTAAATACCGGTAGATGTGTAGAGATTAGGAAAAAAATGGTGATTTAACAAATTCTGACTCACCTTGAAAAAAATATAAGCACGGAGCAGAAAGAAATGTTCCCACTGGACAATTCATACCATACCTGATTAATATGAGTTTCTTCTCCCTTTCCTGAACCACCTGTTAGTGCCCTATGGAAGTTAGCAGTCTGAAGGATTACGTGGACCATGGCTCTCATCCTGCACAATTCAAATATTATACTATAAAAGAATATTCCACAGCACACATTCTCAAAAGGTAACAGAAACAAGAATGTTGACATAAATGTCATAAGAGAGTGGTTATCTCATTTTAGCTCACAATAAAATTAAGTAATCAATATTATCTTTTCAGTCACATAGTCAGGGAAGTATTACAAGTGGGGAAGTATTACAAGTAAAACTTTCCCTTCTAGTCATTTAAATCTATGACAAAATCCCACTAACTTCATCAGTGTACAATCAAGCATTCTCCATCTTTTACTAACAGTAAGATTATGGTAGGTGCAACCCAACTATTCACCCTGCTAGTAAAGTACCTAATTTTGGGCTTGTGTGACATCAACAGTTCATGGGGGAAAGAGAAGGGTAAAATGGAATAATGTTTAAGCATCACCACCATGCAGTGGATAACTGCATCTGTAACGCTATACATTCTCTTGAATTATTCTTTGTGGAAGAGAATTTGGGAGAAATGACAGTGTATGACAAAGGCCAAATAAAAGTTACTGATGAGCTTTAGGGTTACATTGATCAGGAAAGGTTACAGACCTTAGCACTTATTAATATTTTAACTTTCCAGACTTCGAGGGAAATTGCATAATGCCAATCTACAAATGCTAATAGTCTTTAAAGACCAAGGAAAGAGAATTATTTGGTACATGTTTGTCTTGCTGGGAGTCGTGTTAGTGAAAGAAACATTTCAACTCTACAAGAAGCATTTTCAAAAAAGCTTTTGTGATTGTCTGCTCTTGGTGAAATCAGGTTAAAAATTTGATGGACCTCAATAAAAGAAGAATTTCACCAAAGAAAAAGAACCCAGAACCTTAAACATACCAGTCACCACACTTGTTTGCTAAATTTTAGTGGTCAAAGTATCCTCCAAATCATTTAGTAATTCTAGATTTACTTAGGTGTCAAGCCACCTAGTCCAATCCTCTGTTCAGAGTATATTGAAACAGATCAGGTTACTCAAAGCCTTGTCCAGTCACTTCTTGAAACAGCTCCAAGGACAGAGATGTCAAGTCTCTTGAACATCAGCCTGGACAAGAAAAATTAATACTTCCAATCCAGACCAAGGGTGTGATCTACTCACTGAAGTTTTGACTGCAATTACTGGCACAATACCCTATCTCTTCTGTAAAATGTCATAGCAGAGGTGAGTTGGAGAATTTCTGTTCCGAGACTCTTACCGTAGATGTGGTCTCCAAGGAACTGAGAAGAATCAAGATCTGAGCAAATCCACATGCTGAGAGGGTCATACTGAGAGGGTTAGATAGGATTGAAGTATAGTTTCTTTGTAGCAAATGTGCAAGGGCAAGTACTTTTCTAAATTCTAGATCAAAGCTAACCCATAATATCTGTTTTTCATGCATGTAATTAAAAAACAGAACAGTAAGAAAAAGCCTCTAACAGACTGAAGCATCCTATTTAAGGATCTCTGACTTCCATGTGAAATATTTTAAGGGTTACCAAGGTAAAATTCAATTAACTTAAAACCACTGGCAGTATTAAATTGTGAATAAGAGGGACAAAAGTACCCAAACTGCTTTCCTATTGAACAGGTTTTAAAAGTGTGAACTCTATTAGAAAGCAAAAATAGATAGTCAAAAGTCACAGGGAGACTGACAGGTTTTTGTCTAGCTTGTTCAAATATGGTGTTGTTCTTTTATCAGTGGATAAAACGCATTCAGACATTCCCACAAAGGAAATTATATTGTATGCCACTTTTTTAATAAGATTAAAAGAGCTACTTTCACCACCAGTGACTGCCATTAATTGGTATGCTGCAAGGGAGCTGACACATCCCTGGATGGCACATCTATTAAGGGTAGACTGCAATCAGTAAAATAGGTTTTCCAACAAACTACTTGTCAAAACCTTGACACAAGAATTACTTATGCTTGTAGTCAGTCACTCACTTTCTCCCAGTTCAAATCCTCATCTTCTGCCCCCAGACTAGAGTCTGAAGCACAGTGAAATGTGTTTCTTCATTTTTGCTTGATTAAAGTGCTAATCCATGGATAGAACCGGATCAGTGAGCATGTGAAGGATGGCACAACCGACTCGGGGTGAAAAAGCAGTGGTGCAAGAATGTATCAACTTTCCACTTTTCCAGAAGTTGTAATTCCAAGATAGACTCAGCCTTACTGTGGTAATAGATGTGAACAGAAAATGTCTTTCAACTGACAGTTCCCCCATTCAAGCTTACTAGCCCAGCCTGGCTCCCTTTCATCTTCAGTCTTTCTTGAAATAAAAATCATTATCATGCTACCTAGCAGCAAATGCACATGTCTTGTCTGGATAAAACTCTGGTAACATTCAGTGGCATGGCTGCCATTCATTGTAGATGCAAAATGTTAACTTGAGAAACTATCTTTTTTTTTTCTTATTTTATATTTAAATTTATTCTTTCTTTGGCTTAAATACTGAATTGTAACTCTGATTCTACATTTGGGTGTCTGAGTGGACTGGAATGATCTTTTAAATAAATTGGATAAATCCTTTCTTAGGATGTATGTGACAACATCTCAGAGTCACTATTTACTCCACCTTGTCACCTGGCTTATGCCTGACAGCCGTTCCTGGGACTATACATTGTAACATAATACGTGTTGCGGCTTTACCCAGCTAGTATCATCAAATACCACACAGCTACTCGCTCAACCTCTCCCTTCTGGGGAATGGAGAAGAGAATTAAAGGAGGAAAGGGAAAAGAGACTCATAGTAATATACACAGATAATATACAAATACACAAATGAGTGATACACAGTGAAACTGCTTACCACCTGATGACCAAGGTTCAGCCAATTTGAAACTAAAGATCCTGGAGCAGGAAGAGTCCTGAAACTGCAATCCCAGAAAGGAAATAACAGCCCAAGTGTGCAAGAGACCAAGAGCTGTCTGAGAGACAGATAGACAGCCCCAAGAGAGACAGAGGCGAGGAAAACTTCCAGACAGATCCTCATCTGTATACTAGGGATGACATGCATGATATGGAATTAACCATTGACCAATTTGGGTCTTAGTCCTAAACTTAAGCTCAAGTCCTAGGTTTGCAATTGGGGCTGTGCTCCCTCCCAGCTTCTCCTGCACCTGCAGACACTGGCACAGCAGAGAGACTGAAAAGTCCTTGACTGTCCTGGCAGCAGCTATGAACTTCAGTATGTTATCAGCCTTCTCAGCACAAATCAAAAACTTAACCTCTTACTAGCTACTATGAAGAAAGTTATTTCTTGATTTCATCCCTGCCAAAACCAAGACAATACAAAATAATAATACACAAGTCTGCTTTTAAAAAGTTCTCTGAAGCACTTCAAGGAGACCTTGTAATAACAAATACCAAGGGATAGTGGGCTGCATCAGAAGAGGCATGGACAGCAGGTTGAGGGAGGTGATTGTCCCCCTCCACTCTGGTCTTGTGAGACCCCCACCTGAGGTACTGTGTCCAGCTCTGGAGTCCTCAGCACAAGAACGACATGGACATGTCGGAGCAGGTCCAGAGTAGGGCCACAAAAATGGTCAGGGGGCTGGAGCACCTCCTGTATGAAGACAGGCTGAAAGAGTTGGGGTTGTTTAGCCTAGAGAAGAGAAGGCTCTGGGGAGACCTTATTGTGGCCTTCCAGTACTTCAAGAGGGCTACAGGAGAGATGAGGAGGGACTCTTCATCAGAGAGTGTAGTGATAGGATGAAGGATAAAGGTTTCAAGCTGAAAAAGAGGAAATTTAGACTAAATATTAGAAAGAATCTTCTTACTGTGAGGGTGGTGAGACACTGGAACAGGTTGCCCAGGGAATTTGTGGATGTCCCATCCCTGGAAGAGTTCAAGGCCAGGTTGGATGAGGCTTTGAGCAACCTGGGCTAGTGGAGGGTGTCCCTGCCCATGGCAGGGGGCTCAGAACTAGATGATCTTTAAGGTCACTCCAACCTAAACCATTCTATGATTTTGTGATTTTGCTAGCAATGTCTTTAACATTTTACAAGACTTAGGTTTCTCAGGTTCATTTCTAATATCTTGATTTCATTTTTTCATACTTTTATTTTCATGCATAACTAGCACATGCAGCCAGAGAAAGGTTATGATGATTTTTCACTGGCAGACCCTTTGTTCAGCCTGAGAAGCTTTATAAAACTCAAGGAAGGAAATGATGATTGAATCACAGTGATCTCTTACAGAATTCTGTCACAAAGAAAACTGAAAACTGGGTTCCACCAAAACTATACTAGCCATGAATGCTTATTTCCACAATTTTGGCACTAAATAAGGACTCTGTCTTTTGTTGAAAAGTTGTAATTCTGGGGTATTCAATTTTACCAGTTTGCTGATGTTTTCCTTCTTAATGTATAGATGTAAGATACTTAAGACTTCTGTAAGGAATTTGACTTTATATCATGGATTTTCCAATGTAAAAAAGAACTTTCCATAATACTAATAAAGCACATGTTAAATGGATTACACTGGCTAACTAACTGTTCTCATAGTTGTCAAAGGGAACCATCTCTGACCAGGAATGTTACTAGCATTGTTTTGCAGTCATTAGTATTAGACCTGACATTGTTCAATATTCCTCTGAGTGGTCTAGAAATAAATATCAAATAACTGCTTTTTAAATGGCATATGGATTTGTAGAGCATCAAATAATGGTGGCTAGGTATTCATTCCAAACAACTGAAATTGTTGACTATATTAGATCCTGTCATTAAATGAGTCCTAATGTAGCCAAAGAAGCAAGGTCACAGAGGCTCTGAACTAGAGGTTGTATCTCTAGCATTTGCAACTGTATCCTAGAACACTTCGTAGAAAAAAATCTAGAGATCATAGCACAACTAAAACAATTCAACATGAGCTGCCTGTGGAAAGCTGCGATAAATTGGGCTAATGAAATCCTTGGTGTTGACTGCCAGGTAGAGGCATGGCCAGCTATATACCTGCTCCTTTTTTAAGCTTGTCCCTATGAGTAGTCACTTGATATTTGAAGTTATTACTGGAGTGTTGAATATTTGCACAGCAGAAAGCAGACAAGATGTGAATTAACTGTGGCATACTGCTGAAATCTGAAGTTCTTTCATTAGAACAAAACCTACTAGTAATTTATTTTCAGATGTTCATGGTTTAGCAGCAATATGATAAGTGACAGATACAATAGATTTTGTCTTAGAGAAAAAGCTCCAAAGAAACATTTCTCAAAAATTTAGTCTTATAAATAATTTATTCATATATTCTTACAAAAACCATACATGGTCATGTACCTTCCTTTATTTTGCATGTAACCCAAGCACTGAGAAGTACACCTTACAGCAGCATTGACAGCACTACCATGGTTGCCATGCTTTTGTTAACTTAATCATACAAGCATCAAGACATTAGTGTCACAACAACATTGCTATGTTATCTACATAGATTTCAGACTAGGAGGACAAAGTTTATTAGCCCAGAAGACACAAGCTGAATGCTCTCTTTTAGGTTAAAGGTGAATCATCATATTTATTACTGCTTATAAGTCATTGCACTTATGCCAGCTAACAAACTCTTTATTTCTTACAGGCTGAATCCCTTTTCATCTGCATAGCAAGGGGCCAAAAGGCTTCATAGTCAATTATTGGATTTTAATAGAGAAGCATCTCTTAATACAGAGGTGTTTCTCTGTATGTGGCATAATCAAGACTAGTACTAGAAGGGTTCCTTCAGCTTCGGTGCCTACAGTTTAAAAAAACAGTATGAAAAAAAGCTTAAAGAGCAGAAAAAATTATGTATAAACTGGAGAAAAAAATGAATCTGAGTGAGAGGATGATCTTTTTTTCATGAAAAGGAAGAACACATTACTCACATATTACATATATATTGTGTATGTTCTTCATAGGGATAGAAAAATCTAAAATGGAAGACTATCTCACAGAGAAAGTAATTGCTGGAAGTCTCTGGAAGTTAAAGCTAGTTTGCTTTAAATTTAAATGAAACACTGTTTTTGAAAAACAATGATAAAGCAATGAGAATACACTAACTAAATACACTGTTTAGGAAAGGTGCAGAGTTTCCATAATTTGCTAACTTCTAACACATAGTAGATAGCCATACACTAGTTAAATGTGAGTAATTTGCACAGAAAAGAAAAAATTGATTCAGTTCTACGACATGGGTCATGCAGAAGCTCCCAGTAGATATGGTTGTATCCTTCTGTGCTTGAAAACATTAAGCTTCTGCGAATTCATGAATTTTAAGGCACATGAGTTAGAGTCATGGGCAGAAAAATATAGCCAGGATTTTGTGAAACAGATCCAGTTGAGTGCCAAAGGGATATGTGAGCTTAGTTTTGTTCAGATATTCTTGAAAATCCTGGCAATACTCTTAAGAGTTTGAAATACTTTGATTTTTGGTTGTTAAATGTTGATGGAATGCTTCTGAAGATTTAAATTGTTGAAGTTCTTGAACTCTGTTGCACAGGCCATTAATTTAAATACTTTTAACCTCAAAACACCAGAGTCCAGTCAGTTTAAATCAAGAGGTCAGATGAATGTATTGATATAAATTTTGTTCTCACCAAATGTTTATGCAGAGAACACTGGCAGCACACACATAAGCACAAGTGGACACCCTGTGAGAGAGGAAACATGACTGGAGTTTACAGATATCCTCTAGATCAGTGTTATTTCTTACTAGGAATATTTATTTAGACAAAACTACTCAATGCTTAGAAAGGACCTAACCGTTCAAAGGACTATCCTTCAAGGATAAAGGTAAAGCAAGAGGGAAGTATTGTTCTTTTCAATACCAACACAAAGTTACTCTAAAAAAATGTTGCTTGTATAAATGCTGCTTTTCTACGTGTAATATTGGTGGTAATCACACTGGCATTTGCTTTTAACTAACAGATCCAGGGTGACTTCATTGTTTTCAGACATTTTTTTCCACTTGAATGGTAACGCCTCTATATAAATTCTTGATTGCATTTTCTTGCTTTTTGACACTGTGTTCTGTATTTGTCATTTGTACACATACATACATAAACAGCTTCATGGCACATTCTATTTGATGTCTCACCTTGAGTGACCCGTAATCTATCTGATTGTAGGATATGGTACTGTTTGGAAAGGCATATGAATTTAATATGGCCACTTGTCCTGGGAATTATTACAGTCTTTAGAGAAAAAAAGGTAGGAGAGGAATATAAGAGTTTGGAGTTGATATGACAGTATAGGAACGAGGCAGTCAAAATGATGAATAATAAGACACATCACACCAACTCTGAATAACACGCTTATTGGTTATACTAATAGAACATGCAAATATTTCCTTTTTTTTTCCTGTAGATAAATGAGCTCTTATGTTACATGCTTACTTCCATGGACATCTTTGAATTCTCAAGGGACAGGAAGCTGTGGAGCATCAGAATTCTGCCTCCATGAAATACCATGGCTGTGGGTAACCACAAGCTTGTGAAACAGGAGAAATGTGCTATGTGATCACAGGTCAGCAGAGGACCAGGTGCCATGGTAAGAGGAAAAACAAGTTATTGACAAGGTTCACGTTTGAAATGTGGTCTGAGAAGGACACATCTTGATTTGCAGTCTCAGATACAAACACTTTCTTGGTTATTCCCAAGTTCCTCTTTCAGCTGCTGACTTCAGAGGTGGTGGCTTCTCAGGCAAATGGGTCCTTGAAACACTCAAGAGGAGCCCAGAGTGTCACCTGCTGTTTGTGGCTGGTGACAGAATTAGACAGCATCAATTGTGACTGTCACTACCAGACATGACCTGGATTGGGAATTTTCTGTTTTAAAAACATTCTGCTTTACGTATGCTTCTGGAAAATGCAATGACTTCATTAGAAACAGCATTTTCTTCTACCTTCCCCCCCCACTAAGTAATCAGAAAGCTAACAAGGAACAAGTTACATCTTCTACTTACCAGCAAACATCTGAAGTTCCCTCCTCACTTAGTTTCATATCTGGCTACATTCCATATAATTAATTTCACAACCCCATGATTTATTAATTTGTTTCCCTTTGAACATGCATATACAAGGGTGTGTCCATCCAGCAAAATGAGAGGTTTCCCTTTTGAAAACTGTAAGATCAAAACGAACAACAGATTTAGCAAGAAAATAACTTGAACTTAGAAGGCATCTTTTTGTTCATGAAATACATCTAAGATTTTTTAGATATTTAACTGGGATACTTAGAAAGTAAGTGGTGAATGTGGTCTAACCTACTTTTCACATTGCCTGTCTCTGTTCAGCGTCAGACCTATAAAGTAGATTGAAATTGGAAGAGGAACAATGAAGCACTTTTGTCTTTCCTTTCTTTTTGTGTGAAATTCAAAATTCTAAATTACACATTCCCACATTTTAGTAAAACACTGAGTTTTAATTTTTGGGAAAGTCTCTTTTTTTTTTTTTTTTTTTTTTTTTTTTTTATAACTAAAAAAAACTTTAATATATTTTTTTAATAATATTATATTTTATTTTTTTTTTTTTTTCTTTGTAAGATTTTTTTTTTTTTTTTTTTTTTTTAAGAGCAGGGGTGAAAACTAAAAAAAACGCCAAAAAACCAACCAAACAAAACTAGAAAAAACCCTCCACCACGAAGCACAGTAAGATCACTCTGTTTTACTTCTATTCTAATACAATAATGGGGTGTTGGAAACCTACTTGAAAATACAGATTTTTCTTCCCCATCTGAATTTTACGCTTATTCTTACAGAGTTCTGCAAAATATTATCTACCTCTCATCTTAATATCTTTGTAAAGTTATTAGCAGGGACAGTGTGCAGTCATGCATCAGTAGGAAATGAATGACATCTACTTCTGCATTACTTTTATAACACTCAGCAAGATCAGTACCTTCACGAACCAATGTCCTCTGAAACCAAACCAGAGTCAGTAAGTCAGGAAATTGGCAGGAAAAAGTGGAACATTTTTGCTCTTTTTCAGTTAATTGTCATTATAATACCTCCTGTCAGAGACATGCAGGCCACACACAATTTAAGTTCTTCTTTGGGCCACTCGGTTGCACCAGCTACCCAAAGCTGTAAGTCTGAAAAGGCCTCATTCAAGAAAAGGGCAAATCAACAACAACTTACGATGGGTGGGAAGCTGCAGATATCCATTAATCTGTCACATTTATATTTGAACAGTGTATATACTCTGACCATAAAAATAATTTATTGTCCTGGAATTGTCCTTTTAACACATATAAAAAGGCTGGACTTTCTTTAGTTTATGGAGTTGTCTCCTGAGTTC
This sequence comes from Syrrhaptes paradoxus, assembly GCA_013400615.1. Taxonomy (NCBI): domain Eukaryota; kingdom Metazoa; phylum Chordata; class Aves; order Pterocliformes; family Pteroclidae; genus Syrrhaptes; species Syrrhaptes paradoxus. The sequence goes on along the minus strand of VZTO01023922.1, from coordinate 39,357 downwards.
TGAGCCCTCTGACTCAAGTTACCAGACTTACGTTATTTTATGTTGTTTTGGTATTGTAAAGTTTCTATGGCAAATAAAAGGAGCAATCAAAGATAAGAGCCATCTAGTAAGAGGGGACTGCTGTTTCTTCTCCCATGCATCTTCTCACGGGTTACCTTTTATATCGAACTTTAGAAAACAGAGTTGGGACATTTTTGTATGGAGAAAAAAAATAGGAGCATTATGAAGTTAAATGTTGTATCTGTATCTTTAACTGTGGTATAAAGGCGTAGCTCCAATGGTGCTGCTCTACCTTGTTCTCATGAAGGCATTTATTATGCATGTGGCCATATATGTTACAGATCAGATCAGCAAAAATGTCTTTGGGACACAATAATGCAGCTTCCTCTCTCATTTTTTTAGATTTGTTTCATTTGCTATAAATGCTGGTTGTTACAAGGTGTCAACATCTCATTAGATTCTCTCTGACTTGGTATGATTATTTTAGCACCTTCATCATTGTCTCAATAATTGGTCCAGTCTGATTATTTTGGACTACTAGCTTATGAGTTTACTATTAAGAAAAAAAACAGAAGCAGAAAGAAGAAAAAAAAAAAAAGCTGTCAACTAACAGTCATTTCCTAAGCACCTTACTGATTCCTATTGGTAAATACATAAAGCATTTACAAACTACAAAATGCTTCATCAACCTTTTTGAGACATTGTCGAAATTACATTAACAGTTTTCTTTTTTTTTCATATTATTATATCTTTTCCCTAGTCTATGGTAGAGGTATATGTTAGCAGGATGAATGGATGCATTTATGAGCATAATTGGATGCACCTCTTAGTAACTGGGGAAAAATGTATAGTAAAATATAAAATACAAATATTGCATGATATACTGCTGTGACAATGAGTCTTCTTGTCCAATTAGCATAGGAATGGCATTCCTGTCTATCCTAGCTCATGGGGAAACAGTGACTGTCAGCAAAAGGTAAACTGTGTCTAATCTCAGTTTCAAAATAGCCTGCATATATTCTATATGGAAATCAGTAAACTAACCTCTTTGGGTTTGCTAAAAATATGATTCCATATTATTGAACCTTAAATATACCTACATTTTTCATTTTGAATAGAAATAAATTTGCCAGTAAAAACACTCTAAGTTTGCATTTTACATGCATAAAATCTTTGTTTTGGAATTCATATCCTAGTGTGAAATTTATCCTTCCCACCATACAAAGCAATATATGGTGGATTGGGGGATTTGGGGTGGATCCTCAAAATATTATGTCTGAAAAGCAACTGTTAAGTCTGATGAAAAATCTCAACTTATTCAATTTGAATTTCCTTAATTGAAAAAAAGACAATTCCGTCTACTACATCTCCATAGCCTTGAACTGAACAATCCACAGTTGCAACCACTGACAGGGCACCTAGAAATTATCCTATCCTATCAGTAGTGTGGGCATTAGCAAAGGCGAACAACCACTCTGTGCTCCTGCATGCAGACTGCACAGCGGGCAGGTAGATGACCTTCATTCCAGGAATTCACAGCTCCCAGGAGACCCTCCTCAGAACATGCAGCTCCGATAAACAGGAGGCCACACTAGGGTTACCTCATTTTACAACTAGAATGAGGACAGGCAGGCACACTATAGTTGACAGACTCTATGAGGGATGACTTGCACATGACTGAGGTCCCCATGACATCTGATTTTTTTCCCTCGGTAACTGGGGGTGGGAAGGTCACAGAAATATCCGTGCTTACTGTTATTAGTTAGGGCTATACACGGAGATAAGCATGTGGGTATAATTATTTTGCTGAGCTTCACACATCTTCCTTCAAGTCAGAGGGTATTTTGGTGAGAGAAGAAGTAGACATCTGTTTTTTCCACCTTAGAAGTGCTGCTTAATACATGTACTTAGGAAGTGAGATACTGAAATACTGCACACATGTGGACGGGTGGTTGTGTGATACCGGTGTTCTGTCAAAAGCAATTCCTAAATGAGGAACAACATTAAAGAGCTCAGAAATCACCCCACCTGAGAAGACAGAGCCTCAGAATCACAAAGTGACTGCTTGCCCTATACGTGCATTTCATACCGTTTCCTTAACCTGGTCACCCTAAGGGATAACATAGACAAACCTCTACATCAGCTGGAGGACAGTGTGTTATGTTTACAGCTGGACTCAATGGTCTTAAAGGTCTTTTCCAACATAAAATATTCAATGATTCTTTAAAATATTTAAGGATTCTTGCTAACCCTCGATGTGCTACAGTAAAAATATTTTTGTCATGGAAAGTATCAAGTGAACAAGATATTAACGGCTATAGCTGCTTCTTCTATATGTTAACCCGTTAAAAAGAACTGCCTGAGGGCCATAATAAGTTTGGGTTTTATTTTATAGGTTTAGCAGTTTATAAATCCACTGGCATGCCCATCCTAGTTCTTATCCTCCTCAGGACTCACTTTAGACTCATTTGAATGGGCGACAAAGGATTCTTATGTAAAATTTACCCAAACCCAGGCATGCTGTGCAGCTGGCAATTTTGTATTTCAGAGCCTCCGCTTATGAGCACAAAAATGAGCTGATGAAGCTACAGATCTGATTTCTACATGTCACTGGGAATAGACTGCATTTCAAGGGGGAAAATGTAAGAGGAGTTCCTTAAGAGAACTCTGTGGAGTCACAATCTATCAAAACACTTCAAATACAAAGAACTGCCTTCCAGAAGAAAAGAACATGCTCCATTTCTACATTTTGTAAATGAAGTGTTTTGTATTTGACTTAAATGACTTTTGATTTCACTGTTTATTTTCTAGCATATTACAAAGTAAAAAATATTTAAAATAAAATAAACCTAATAAAAGAACTCTTGACTTCTCTACTTTTTTCACTGGTAAGTACTGAAGCCATACTTTGAAATATCAAAGTCCTTCCCAGAAGTGTTTGGGTGATTGATTAAAACTCTTGCACTCAGGCAGCAACAGCAAACTGAGTTTCTCTCTTACTAGAGGAATATTTACTCCCATGGCCCTGTTGTCAAAGAGCTCTGGCGATGCAGCAACCTATAATTAATGTACGGTTGCAAATTTGTGTGCAAATCACCTGTACTGGGTGTCAGTGCCCAGGAGATGAGAGTGGCAGACCGCAGGAGTGGTCTCCACGAGGAGAGGCCGGGGCTGCCCCACGCCAGACACAGCTGGTTCCAGCTGTCCCCGATGGACCCACTGCAGCCCCTCAGCCAAGATTGTGGTGCCTCTGGGGAAGTGTGTTTAAGGAAAGGCAAAATATTTTTGAGAAAGAGAGGGACAGGGAAGAAAAGAGTGAGAAACTGCAGAGGGGACACCAAGGTTAGATGAGCTGGTGCTCCACGGCACGTCCCCAAAGGGTCAGTGACCCATAAAGGACCCAAGCTGAAGCACAGGAAAAGGATCTTAATGAAAGGGCAGCAGAGACAAATCACTATATCCTGGCCACAATCCCCTTGCTCCCCATGCCTCTCATTGCCTCACTGAAGGGACCGAGTGTAATCTGCAGCGATAACGAAGCTGGGAGGAGGAGAGATGTCTGCAGTGGAGCCACGAATCTGAGCCTGGGAGTGATGCTGAGGAATCTCACGCTGCCTGAAAGGGGACGAAAGGTGTTTTCCCTATATGTGCATTTGCTTGTTTCTTTTCTAGTTTGCTTTTGTACACAAGTGTCCTAATCAGTACTGAAATATTTATATTAATTGACGATAAATGAAATTAATTTGCTCAAAACCAAGTCTGTTTTGTCCAGAGAGGAACAGGTAAGTGATCTCCCTCTCTTTTTTTCAGCTCTGTTGGGGATTTTTTATGGTACCCCTCAAAGTGAATGACACACGTTTTTGTCAAATATAAAATAAATATTTAATGAACAATTAATTGGGCAGAGTCCTCCGGCAATACAAAGTTCTACACGGAGTCTGCAAAGACACATCTAGAGCAGGTTCCTTAGATAAAATTACCACTGCTGAGCAGTTAAAATTAGAATTTCCCCTTCAACCCACTAGTTTTCTCTTTCTTCCTACCCACGCCTCTTCCTGTTTCCTCCCTCTCCCTGTGTCCCTGTGCTGCTGGAGGGGAGGGGGTGGGCAAGTGACTGTGTGGGTGCTTGGCTGTGACCTGTGGCCAGCCCACCAGGCACCTGGTGAGCCATTTGTTCTTGCCAAGTGTGCTTTTATGGTCCCAAATGATGTACTTTCATTGTGGAGACAGAGGTTTAATGTCCAGCAATCATGAACTCCCTAATACAGACATGCTGATGCCCATCTTTTTAGAAGGTGAGAGGGTTTTGAGTGCCACTGTGACCTTCTCATGTGCATGCTTCAGAAACAGAATGAAATGTGTTCCCAAGAGGAATTTGTTACTGCATTTTGTCTTTCCTTCTCAGCAAGGCATACCAAAGACATTACTTGCAACATACAGTTATCTATAATATTAACAGTTGTTGGTGCATTAAAAATAGTTTAAGCAATTGCCTTTAGGTGTTAAGTTTTATAAGGATAAGAAGACACTGAGGGTGTGGAGAATTGCACAACAAGAGCAAAAGCAAAACACTCCATAAAATTAGGAAGCCCTGAAAGAACATTTTGTCCATAAAACATTTAGGATCTTGATTAAAGCCATTGTTTACAGCCTTGCAAAGATACTATTATATCAGCAAGGCCAGCTTCACTATCAGTCTCATCAGCACAATACTGCCAGCAGGGACATTTTAAAAGGGCTCTTCAGTTGTGTCCTAAAGTAGTTTCAGTATCTATACTTTAAAAATATGATCAAGAATGTATAAAAATCAAACCCCATATTTCATGCTGATGTGTTTCAGTGCATTACTGTCAGACTTTAACCATGAAAGGAATAGCCCCTTTGTGCAAAGAAAATAGCTAGGAGAAGATTCAGGGAATAATAAAAGAAGCTTCAGGAAACAGTTATGAAACACTGGGTTTATCCAGCAAATATGAATGCAGCCTAGGTTCAGGAAGAACTTGTGATCAGCACTGCTATTCTTTCTAGCCCATTAAAAATTAGGTTAGCTGGCCATTAGACAGTCCCTTCTTGAAACCCTCCACTGGCTCTTCAGCAAATCAAGTCACAATTTTTTGTCCTTGCTTCAAGGTCCTGTGATGAAATTTAGGTTTCAGCCTACATTTCGTGTCTGTTTCTGGCAGCAGGAACACTTACCTTGTGTGTGAATTAGGCCATCTTCAACAGTCAGTTCTCAGACTACACCTTTTGAACCAAGCACCCTTCTAATACCTGTCTGAATGTCAAATCTCTATTCTTTACTTTTAGTCTGAAAGCTACTTGTAGCAAAAAGTTGGGTTACCTTGAAGAATTCTTCTATTCGTGCTGAATGACTGGTACTTACTTTGCTGATTTTTTTTCCTCACCTTTTTAGTGTCAAAGCAAAGATAACCTTAGGAAAAATAGATCATTTTAGCTTAACATAGATTTAATTTCTCCTTCTTTTTTTTTTCTCTGAATTGGACATATGAGAAGAAAGTTTAAAAGTGTTCGTGTCAACTCAATTTTCTTGCAGTTGGAAATTTTCTCTAGATCACTAAATAAAGTTTTGTTCAGTCCAAAACTCAATTTTAAAATAAATAAACTATGCATCAGAATAGGTGCGCATGGTTTTTCTTTCTGTGTGTGTAAAGAGTCCAAATAGTTATCCTTCCTCTTCTTGAAGAACATGTTTTACACTGTGGTTTTTTATTCCTGATCTTACTTTGTGACATTGCATGCATAGAGACAAATAATGTGAGAATCAGTAATATCAGCAGTAGATATATCTCATTCAAATTAAAAAAAAGAAAAACAAACCTGGTAATGTGTGGTTTTCTGTATTAGCTCAGGATAATTGGAATTGTTTGATTCTACCTAGTAGTGTGCTCTGTGTGCAAGATCCTGATGGACTTAAATCAATGTATTTTCACTTGGTAGGGTTAGTTGTCCATCTTTAAATCATCACAGTACTGTCATGGACAGAGAAGTAGATGTGTGGAAAAAATTTAGGGAGAACCATTCTTTTAGAAGTATGTGCTCTGTTAATTGTGATAAAGCTTAAAACAACATCATAAACCAAATATCAGACTCATTAATGAATCACCATGCAGCTGTTGTCAAATATACCATAAAATTAGTTACTGCTAGTTGGCAAATGATGTAAAATGACTTGATTTAAAGTGAGAAGAGTGAGATCTGACAGGATACTCTAGAAGTCGAAAGCATGTATATATGTCAAGAGAACAGCAGACACATTCATCTGCCACTGAGAAACCTTAACTACTTGAAGTAAAGGATAGCATTGTTAATACCTGCTTCACATTCTAGACAGGACCACTCTAAATGCAATTATGTAAAAACAACAACAAATATATTACTGACAGCTGATTAACTGTGTATTAACTGTATCTGTAACTATCACAGGATGCAGAAAATGAAGTAGAAATCAAGGGGTGAGCAACAAAGTGATTCACCTGCTTTATTAAAGTATTGTTTGGAAGCCAGAAATAAGTATGGATATCTACAAGTAAAAATGAGCATTTAGGACTGCCATGGTTATGATCCACCAATTTTAAAAAAATGTAATTGTAAACCCTTTCCTAAGCTCCAACTTCTTGTTGATTTTTTGTGCTTATGAGATTAAGAGCACTTATTTTCCCTACTTTTGTGTTATTCTGATTGAATTTCAACATAAATGCAACCAAAATGCATACTATTAGTCACTGCCTCATATTTTTATGCAATAATAGCTTGAAATGTTTCAGCAGTAATGTCACCTTCAAAGTATAAAGGAAAAAGCTGTTTATGCAGGGGTCTAATATCTACACAGTTTATGAAATCAATATAATTTAATTATTTAGTGTTGGTCTGGTGAACTGAATGTGGCCATCACCAAAATTTTCCCTCCTAGGATTTATTCATTAGAAGAAAGCACAGAACACTGTTTCAGGATTGAGACAGTAACTGGACAAGTATTCTTTATTAAAAGGTCTTAAATAGAAATAATGATGGTTTCCCCTACCCACCCACTCTTCCTTATTTAATGCTTTTAATGGATTACTGACAGAGTGAAATCATAGGCAATGTCAGAGAGAGTTTAAAGGGCTAGTACACGAATGAATTTTTTTTCCCCTAGTAACCACAAAACTATCGAAAGTTAACCAGACGGAAGATGTTATTGTGCAACATCACACTTCAACCAGCTAAAAGAGTAAACAAGGACAGTTCATCCTGTTCTGTCACCAATGCTGCAAAAATGGCTTTTCATCAACGGAGACATTGTTCAGAAATGTGTAGTCTACAACAGAGACTGATAGTTTTCCTAATACTAAAGAATAGATGTACCACGTCCCTATAGAAGATTGCTCCTGATCTTTCAGAAAATGGTAAGATCACTATTTTATATCACTCTGGTGTGTATCAAAGCAAGTGTGTTATTTCTAGATGTTTCTTAAAAAGATATATTGTGGTGAACATTATGAGAGACATTTTCAGAAGAAATAGTCCCATTTCTTTTCAGACAGGTTTTTAAAAATTTTCAGTGGCTATACAGATCCATCTGAAAGCCTGTCTTAATTTTGTGACACATACTGTATATATAAATTAACGAGGACAATTTCACTGAAAGGTGACTAGGAACAGCTGTCCCTTTATACCTCTGCAGATTTAATTTAATTCATCATATACATAAGTATGCACGCAAGGTGTGAGCAGGTTTCACACACAATTACATGTTCTGTACTTTAAATATTCCCATCATTATTAAATCTATGCACCTATACACTGTCATTTACTTTTACTTGATATCATAGACTATGTTGAAGGATTTGGGTTTTTTTTGGATTTTTTTTTTTTTTTTTTTTCTCGTGAGCCCCTACCATTTCATGCAGTCCCTCTTGTCCCTGGTAAAGTGTCTGTGTAAAAGCAAGATTCTCTAGCTACTTTCCTACTCTGAAGTCACAGACACCTTATTTAACCACCTTATTTAACTCTGTGACCAGAGAAATCAGTTTCCAAGTGAGATGTAACCCTAAATAGGAACTGTGGAATTACAGTTAGGCAATAGATTTTCCTGTAACAAGAAACATTTGCAGGAATAACCTCAGTCATATCATATCAGACCAAAGAAGCAGTTATCCCAATTGTGTGTACCTGACATAGCCAATAACAGATCTCTAGTGAACACTGCAAAGGCACTACTTAAAAGATACACCAAACCCACAGCAGTCAGGGAGTCCATGTAGAAAGGTACTACTCTTGGGTAGCTGTCAGTGAATTCTTCCCTTTATGCATGTGACATTCAGTTTTTTACACTCAGAGTATCTCTAATGTTCTGCGGCAGACAATTCCATAGATAGCTATATCTGAAGAAGTATCTCCTTTTATTTATTTAGAACTTGACACTTACTTGTCTCATCTGATGTCTCCTATATCTTGTATTAGAAGAGACAGTAAACAATCTTTCCCTATTTACCTTCTCCCTGACAGTCATGACATTCTGCCGTATCACCTTACATCATTTCTCTTCCAGGTCAGACTACTATATTTAATCGTCCTTCATAGAGAAGCCGTGTCGTGCCCTTGATCATCTTTGCTGCCCCCAGTATAACTTCTCCTGTTGTAATATCTCTTTTCTTATATGAAGGGACCAAAATTGTTCAAAAATATCTAAGATTTGTGCTCATTTTTATCCTGGGAGGTCAGAAGATTTGAGCTCTATCATCTCTTAGGAGGGATTAGATTTCCATCCCCTAGTATACCAAGGCTGTCACTCTACTGTGAGATACAAGGCAAGTTCTGAAATCAGCATGCAGTCTTAGCAAAGACTTTATCTGTCAGGGAGCAGAATAACTCCTCTGGTTGCTTTCTAAAATTCCTCAAGTATTTTATTGTGTATCCGCACTACTGTCTTGCTCTCTTCAACAGGTTTTAGTCACCTGATTTCTTGGAGCTTGCTTCATCAGGGGTTCATGACTTGATCATCATGGTCAATAACTGGTGGTTGAAGCTTCCCATTATCTTAACTAAGGCATTTCCGTCAGGTATGCAGTTTCAATCCCAAAGCACCACCCAATAAAGCTAAAAACAAAAAATCATAAGCATAAAATATTGCCTGTATCATGAGCATATAATGTAAGCATAAAATATTTCCTGTACACTCTGCATGAGCTAGCTTAAGAGGCTTCCTCAGTAAAACTCATTCAACATTCAATTTTTTGGATAAAATCTTCCCACAAGGCTGATCTGTGAAGGGCTCTATTCTATGAGAGGTATATGATGCACATACAGGCTTCCAGGTACAAAAATGCTGTGCTTCAGAATACAAACTGTTTTCCAGAAAGAGCCAGAGAAGTTGAGCTGCATCATCCAGCACGATGGTCTAGATTTCCATCACTTCTCCCAAATAAACTACCTGCAGATACAAGGCAGACACACTGGCAGGACACTGTGCCACTCCTTCCCCAGAACTGGGGCTCATTTGCACAATGCCAGTTCTTGTGTACCTATGACTCCACGAGCTTGTCCTGGGATAGCTACAAACCTCCACAAACAAGCTGTGCAGTCGCAATTCAAGAACGTATACCCACACACAATCTGTACCCTGCTGAGTGGGCAAATAAATAGCAAACATAACAAATGAATATGAGGCACACAATTCAGTGCCTCATAATTACATAAAATCAGAAATATGGGGAGATAAGACAATGCTTCCAATGACATCCTCTTTTCTACATTACTATTAACACCCCTGGAAAACAAATTTGTATCTGGAGAAAGTATAATTCCAAATGTGATCGGAGTCAAAAATACTGTGGTTTTAAGACAAATATTACTCTATACCTGAGTGATTTTCTTTTTTTAGATCCAGACTGTTTCTTCTAATTTCACAGCAATTTTGCTATTACTTCTTTTGCACAAGGAAGGAGCAGGCTACAGTAACATTCAGAACAGCCTTAGAATTTGTTGACATATGACCTTTGCTATGACTGTGATACTGAGCAAGTTGTGTACAGCAGAACAAGGCAATGTTAAGCCCTTTAAACCATAAAGATCTGGCAATTCCACTGGGAAAAATAATTATTTTTAATATTTTCTTACCCTGAATATATTTTTTCCTGAAAAATGACTGCAAATAAAAAGAATAATAATGCATTAGAAGAATATTATGCAATATTTCGTTACTTGAATTGCAAACAAATACATTCATGCATAGTTATTTTGTTTTCTGTATATCATGGATTTGGAGTAATCTTAAATACCCTAAATGGAGCTTGCAAGGGAACTTAAATTCAACATTAATTCCAGTGTTTCCATGCAATTTATACTGTTCACCTAGTTTTCTCACCTTTCTTGACCACAATAAGTGATATGCCTCAGGGATTTTGCTGCTACATGTATATGAATACCGGTGAGGACTAGAGGACTTGCAAACTATTAAACAAAAACCCCATGCGTATAGTCTATGTTATTTTATGTGAGCAGTTTTCTCTCATCATAAAGTTAAAATTATAGCAATACACAAGATATTTCAGATCAGATGAGGAACCTGGGTTAGAAGGTGAGGTATAAATGAATGAAATACTTAGAATTTTCAAATCTAAATGAAAAATGTACTTTTTCCATTTCCGTTCCTTTTCATTCTCTCACTGTTACAAATGGAAATTAATCTAGTCATTTTTTCCTACTGATGGAACTTTCATTGTTAGGCTTAAAAAATTTGAAACATATTTAACTTCAAAGATAATGCAGACTTAAATGGTCTCACTGAAATGGCCTCTTTACAGTGAAAAAGTTCTGGAAGACAAACTTTGATTAGAAATGCTGCCTATGATCTTGTTTATTGTTATATTTTGGGTGTACTCCCAGAAGTTTCCAATTCTTGCACCTTAAGCTGGGCTGTAGATGTACAGCAAACAGTATGAAATTTCCTGAATATATAAAACAATTATTTGCAGAAGCAGAATTCTGTCTTTTATACTTTTGTTCCCTGTGAACAGTTTTGCAAAGCTGGCATCCTGAAGCTCAAATACAGAGTTTATTATACAATAAAAAAAAAGCCTTCTCCAGGTGTGGTACGTATCTGAGAATTCTCCTTATAGTCTCAGTACATTCCCTCCACTACCAGCTTTTCAGATCTGAACTCATCTCCCGCTAGACTCCATTGCTACTTCTCTCTGATCTTCATTTTGATTTGGAGAAGTGGCATGAAGCATATGTTTCCCAGCTGGATCTTCTCTGGTGGAAATTTTATCTGTTCATTGCATTCAGTTCCAAGGGACATTAAGGTGAAGGAAAAGATCATCATGAGAAACTATCTGGCTTTCCTCTTCTCATTTTTCAGCAGTAGAATCAGAATATTACTTAAAAAGCTTCAACTACTGTCATTGCAAAACTAATTTTTTCTCTTTCTGGATCTGATCCAGAGAAAGCATCATAGATTCAGATAAATTTGATTTTCAGGATATAAGACAAAGGAATATTTCAGCTAAAATACACGCTTCCTACTATAGGAAAAAAAATGTTTCTCTGTGATGAAAATAAACATGTTTTTGAAAGACCTACGAAAAGAAAATTTTGTATCACACCAGAGCAAAGTAACAGGCATTGGTAATTTAAGTTAGCTTTACAAATATAGTGGATATGGAGGAACAGTAAAGGAGAAACCCTCATTAGAAGCTTGCTTCTCTTCAACTATTGAGTTTATAGGAAGTTGTAGACAAAAATTTTCTGTAATTATCTTGTTACAGTTAATCTCATAAAATTAATAAAAAACTTGCCTACTAA
>VZTO01023922.1:13713-26950 GCA_013400615.1 Syrrhaptes paradoxus | reverse complement strand
AACCCAAAACATTCTGTGATTTTATGATCTTCCTTTGCACTTTGTAAGAGGAGAAAAATGAGCCATGCAACAACAAAATCAGAAATAATATTAGAAAATAATATTAGTTCATAAATAAATTGTTAACTCTTCCTTTCAAAGTCACAAGACTGATTAGGTTATATATTCTGAACTAGTACCAGTGTTATTAGTGATTTTTTTTCATGTTAAAAAGGAAAAAAAAATCAAACAAAAACCCCACAACCAACTTTGCTTAAATATTTAAGGAAAAAACTTTCTTTCGTTTCCCTAGTTGATATTAATTACAACTCTCAGTCTTCCTTAGACAAACACTTGACAGCAGTTGGAGGTCCTGAGTGTGTAGGGAGACTGAAGGTAGGGAACTAAATCCTTTCTATCTCCAACGTCTCCATGAGCCACTTCAGAGATGAGCTTTGTTGTGCTGTGAAGAGCAGGGTCCGTGAGGGTTGAGAGGGTCCTTTGGAAAGTGTGCTCTCCCCCGTGACAGTTCCCAGAAGCTAAGTATCTTTCTTGGTAGACCCCAGGGAGACCATCTGCAGGCAGCCTGCAGGCTGACGAGACATCAGCTGGAAGATGGGAGATGGTGAATTAAGGTTGGTTTTCTATCTGGTCATAGCCCCATAGTGGGAAAAAGAAAAGCGCAGGGAAATTATGCAACCAGTCCAGCCTGGGGTTGCAGGTGTTATCATTTCACAAAATTCTCAAATATCTAGTTTAAATTTATTAATGACTTGTTCAGTTAAGCATCTAATGTCATAAGATTCTCATTAAAAATTGAAAATTCTGAGGTTTAGCCACAATTACGAACCAGTACCTAGCTCTTGTATCTAAGAATATCAGTGGTTTTTTCACAGCACTGTGTTACTCAATGAGAGATGAAAAACTAAGTCTTTCTGTAGGGATTAGCATTTCATAGTTATGCAGATGCTGAAAGAATCTTAAGTCAAATGTATTCTGGGGGCACTGATACTGCATTAGACTTGTAAGTAGATAATAGACAACAGCACAATGTCTTTAAGAAGTTCATGAATTTAAGAAAGGTTTTCTGTATTTAGGATTTAGCTTGAATCCAAACCATTGCTATTCCTGCAGCATAGAAACTTTGTATTAATGGGTGGAAAGAGATGTCTGATGTTATTTTTAACAATTCTGGATGGCTGAATAGATTTGGATAAAATGAAACAGGCATTCATACCTCTCTCAACCTAAACCTTAGTCTAAAACGTAAGTTGATTAGAAACATTGACGTTCCCTCAACTTTGCATCATATTTTTGTTAATTTCACTCCTAGATTTTGATCAAAGATGGAAATACTTAATCCTATTCAAACAGTCCTTTAAAGTTGCTTTTTATTCTATGGGATAGATAGCTAAGAGGTGCTCTTTTCATCCTTCTGGGAAGTCCAGTCCTTCCCTTTGAGCTCTTTTGAAGCTATTAGTTCAAAGTCAGCTCTTTGGAAAATACAAAAGGTACCTAAACACAGACTCAAAGGCATTATGAAGGCTGCTCTTCTAAAGGCCTTATCCCTGATTTTCTAGTTATGAAACAGAAATCCAACATTATAGGAATTTATAGCTTCCTAATACTATATTGTGGGAAGTCACTTGGACCTTAAAGGAAAATATAATGAAAGAAATTGTTTCCACTCTAAGTTTCTAATATGGGAAGTCTGAATGACAGATGGGTCCCAGGTAATATTAAAAGACCATTCAGAAATGTTAAAGTTGTGGATGGGATCTTCTAAAATGCATTCAAATTAGATATCTAAATTAATCATACCTCAAGAATGGGTATATTCCCCATCAGCTACCTGTGACTTCTTTTGAGTAGTTTAATTCAGAGGTATTAAAATTCAGTGGGACAATTTATCTACTTAGAGCTGTGAAGACAAGCTCAGCCACTTTTAATTGTCATTTAAAATGAAAAAACAAAACAAAACAAAACAAAACAAACTAGGATTGAAGCTAATTTTGTGGTAAAAGGTTTATAGCTATTTTATTATAAACTCTTAGCTTAAAGGACTGCAGAAGAAGAGAAGAAAATGGAAAATACATGTTATGAACCCTTTCTTCCATGAATACCTTCATGTACATGTAGATATCTATAACTGTCCTCCAAAGCCTTGAAAAGAGTCATCTGTTACAGCCAGACTACAAAAAGAAGGCATTTTAAAGAAAAGCAGTGTTTTCCCATCTAAATATAGCTTCACTACTCTAATAATAACTATATTTTATTCTTCAGGTGTCAAATAGGTGGAGATTTATAACACTGTTATACAGTGTACTGGCCCATTGTGTTACATTGTTGAACACTACTTCTTATATCTTTAGTGCACCATCTATTAATAACACTTTCAATTATTGGCTTCCACGGGTAATATTAGTGTATCACAGAAAGTAAAGTTTGCTGATAATTCCCAAGGACATTGTTTGAAACAGTAAGCTGATATGCAGATAAGAAGGCATCAACATATAGCAGTTGGGAATCAGGTAGTGTATTTGTCCAGATACTCTGTGCAGAAACTGATTTTCTCTAATGCGACACCTAAACTAGACCATGTGCACTGGAAAAGAGCCAAAGTCTATGTCAAATTGTAAGACACTGACTTTTGTAGGGAATTATGTGATTCAGTGTTATAAACCTAGCAAAAAATAGAGATTAACCATAAAAATTCAGTTATTCTTTGACAACCGAACAAAAGATAACAACTTTTAATTAAAGGAAAATCAAGAGCATCAAGAGAAGTGTGGCCAGCAGGTTGAGGGAGGTGACCCTCCCCCTCTACTCTGCTCTCAGGCTGAGAGAGTTGGGGTTGTTCAGTTTGGAGGAGAGAAGTCTCCCAAGGGACCTTATAGTGGCTTTTCAGTACCTGAAGGGGGCCTATAGGAAAGCTGGGGAGGGACTTTTACAAGGGCATGTAGTGACAGGATGAGGGGTAATGGTTTTAAACTGAAAGAGGGCAGCTTTAGACTAGACATTAGGAAGAAATTCTTTACTGTGAGGGTGGTGAGACACTGGAACAGATTGCCCAGAGAAGCTGTGGATGCCCCATCCCTGGAGGGGTTCAAGGCCAGGCTGGATGAGGCTTTGAGCAACCTGGGCTAGTGGAGGGTGTCCCTGCCCATGGCAGGGGTGCTGGAACTAGATGACTTCTAAGGTCCCTTCCAACCCAAACCATTCTACGATCCTATGATAAAAGATTGGGTAATTTAAACTGTGTCCACAGAAATTCACAATTACTTACAAACCATAACAGAAATGCAAATATTGTCATTCTGCCATGGTAGAAGCATTTTTTTTAGTCCACTGTGTTAAGACAGAATTTTGGTTTTAGCTTAATTCGTTGTTTTACTTTCAAGATCCTAGAGTTTTTATATAGTTCAATGGTATTCAACAAGAAAAGAAAAGAAGTAGAGCCTTCACGTGGTTTCAGGCTTATTATCTGAACATTGAATGTTTCATTTTGCTTGACTCCCATCTTATAAATTGAACAAAAATAGCACAATACTTATCCACAGAGCATGCTGTTGCTGAGCTCGTTGTCATTATAAAATAGGTGGCCTAGTTTGTGACTCAGAGACAACAAAAATGACATTTTAAATACACGTGAAACTGCTGCTTTTTAGCCAGCTGACATTATCCCACAGAAAACTAAATGAATCTGTATGCTTCTAAAGCAATCCTAAATATCACCAAATATGACCAGCCACTCATTCTATAAAATATTGGTTTAAGATCTCCAGAAAGATAAATCTATGGGATTTTTTCAAGCTCCAAAAACAGTAATATGGGGGTAAAAAATCAAAAATGCATCTGTCTCATAAGCATAATGAAACCTTCTACTGTAGGGATCTATCACTTCCAGGAAAGAAGGACGGGTTTTTTTCTGTGCTTGTCCAAGCCTGTAGGAAGAATTCCTAGAAGACCTAAGTCACCACCAACTTCACCTGCTGTTCTGCATTCACAATGCCCTTTTTGACCTAGGCTTCAGGAGTCAAAAAATATAACACATTACACATATGAAAGAAATAAAACATCCACATCCAAGAGAGAAAGAAGGAAAAGGTCATATATTCCAGCTAGAAGTCATTGTTCAACACATTACTGGAAGACACTCAGATACTACAGTAGAAAAACATAAACAGAAGTATTATAGAGATGTCTATATTAACTTAACAGTTAAAGGATCCATGGAGATTTCATCTCAAAACGTCCAAAAAATCAGTTTTGTAAATTGCTCAGGCTTCAAATTTAGCATGAAACTCGTCAAAGAAAAATGGAGATTATCTATTATTCCCCTCAAAGTTAAGCTTGATTATCTCTCTGAACTTCCAGGACAACAAGAATGGAGTTTAAATGACAAAGAAAATACACGTACATAAAACAAGAACTCAGAAAGTCATTATTAGATAAAGAAAGTAAGAGAAATGGGATACAGCTGATGCAGTTAAGTAGTATAAATGTGTTTAAGAAAAAATTATAAAGTTGGGGAAAAATTTCAAGAGATTAACCAAGCTTGGGATTCTATGTAGCCAGCTGTCCCATTTAAAAATAAATATTACTTTTATTAATGTTACTATTATGTGTTTTTTCTTCAATATACCAACAGTCCAGTTTCTTATTATCAATTTCCAATATGAAAGCATTTCTATCATGATATAGGACAGAACGATTCACTGAAGAGCTGAATAGGGCATAAAACCTCAGAGCTTCCCTCTGCACCTATACATGAATGTGTATTTATGGGTCTGTGTGTATATATGTGTGTTTATACGTAAATCATATATTTATTTTTTTAAATAGTTCTTCATGACAATAATAATGTCTATCCCCCCAGAATAGTGAACATGGTTTTTCAATAGATTCATGTGTGTTTGTCTTAGCAACTTTGGAGTTTAGGAAAGAATAAGCTCCAGCAGAAGCTTTCCTACAGTTAAAGCATTTATCTTTTCTTCCAGGCTGGGTTGTCTTGTGTCTGATAATGCCCAGCTTCCTGATGTATCTTTTCTTCTGTCAGAAAATGGTTAGGATTTTCCTTCTTCATTTGACAAAGCCTATTTTCACAAAACTCTAGAAAACCTAATTAGCTGTCAGACACTTTCCACTGCAAAATTTAGTTGAAACTAAGGTGTGATCATCACACAGGGTTATTTCTGTAGGATATGAGATTGAAAAATAAGAAATTTTGTAAGGACATGATGGAGACACAGAGGAACCACTTCAGTCAAAAACCTCCAGAGAATAATCTGTGTGGGTGCTTCTCACTTACAGACAGGTTTTAATTTGTGGACTTCAAAACACCTCTTATCCGTATAGGGGAAGGGATTACGTGTGTCTATATAGAAATATGTATGTATATGAATACAGATATATAAAGACACAGAGACATATGCATGAGAAGAAATATATGTGAGAAGCACAGCAGTTCAGTAGACAACATGTTTGTCTACCAGCTGGAAGGGCACAGAGCTATTGTGCAAACACTGGTACAGATATTCTTATATAAAATTTTGCACAAAAAAAAAAAAGATTAAATTCTGACTCTGACAGGAGAAACAAATGATTTAAGTATTGCAGGATTCAGCCTTTGAGTTTGATGCCTACCTAAACTCTCTCTCTATATTTTTTCTAGTAGATGTGCAAGCTCAAAACCATATGAATCTGAAACAGATGTTTTGCTCTGTATGAGAGCCGTGGAACAGCAACAGCAACATGGAATTTCACCAGACTTTTGAAATACTGCAAACCTTTACCCTATGTATATTCTGCTCTTTTGAAATGCAATAATCATTGCCACTACAAGATCTTTTGCATTTGAGTGGATCAGTTTTTAGAACTCAGCCCCTCACTGAAATCATGCAATTAAAAGCACAGATAACAGAACTGTACAAACCCACGGCACAGAGCAGAAAGTCTAGAGGTTAATTCCATGCAATGACTGGGTGGTGAGACTAAACAAATGGACACACATTTTCACAGTGCAGATCATAGATATCTCTGCCTCAGGAGATTTTAGGTGCCAGGTTTATAAAGGCACAGAAAAATCAGAAGTTCATTGGAGGGGAAGGAGGGGGGAAGTTGGTGAAAACCCTGCTAAATATGAAGAACCTATATACATTCCCAGCAGGGGAAACTCCACCTTGGAAGAAGATGGGTGCCATCAGAAAAAGTGCCACCATATATTGAGCTGAATACATGCACTTTGTTTTGTCAGCAGACCAGCTGGACTCACAGTTCTGGGTTTGATTTATCCTCGCTTAAGCACAGATCAGCCCTTTTTCTGGTCTTAAATCTGCTCTCTTGTACATTCTGACTGAGGCATGACAAGTTGGTTAAACATTAGACCATTTGTATTATAGTCTATTATTTTATTCATTAAATAATCAATTATAAGATAGACTTTGACTTCTGTCAAATGGAAAACATTTGGTCTTCTTGGATTTATTTTTATTAGGACTCTTCAAGCCATTTCTCTTTGAAGAATTAAAGGAAATGTCTCCTGAAAATGTTTTTTTGGTCATTAGAGATAATATTTGTGGTACATTTTCATAATAAGACTTGGCAAAAATTGAGTTTGCATCATTTTCCCTAAGCAGTTTTCTGTGTCATATTTGATAAAATGTACGATACAGAAGTTCTATGTACATTAGTTGGAAAGAATGTTGAGATAATCTGTTTATTAAAACCAATATATAGAACTAATATATATTTTAAGGGTAGGAAGAAGGGACAATAATTCTTTTCTGTTCTAAAGTGCATTTTTTAATGTATTCTTCATGATTCTGGAATTGCTTAATCTCTTGACAAAAATTATAAATTACAATACTCTTCTAATGATCACAGGGTATTTCTTCCAGTCTCAGGACATTATCACTCTAGTGGGAATTATGGTCACACTTTAATAGGATTTGATTCAGTATTAGGGCAGCAATTGTGTGTTAATTAAATACCAATTGATTATTTAAAATGCATGTGCTGAGTTTTGGTGCATTTGTATTAGGTACATAATCTGCAGATCTTGATTATAATGTTTTGAATGATAGATTACTGGTGCTGGGATAGCAGAAAATGTTTCAAGTGATTGACGTTGAAAAATGAATAAAGCAACCGTTTGATGTTCAAGGACACCATGGCAAAAGTGGGTAAATGGACATTCCCTGTTAAGCCGTATTTATCATTGGTTGTGATGCTTAATACAGTCATTTTAAGGCTTTTCTAAATCTGAGGGTTTGGTTTACTTTCTTTTTCCACTACATGAGCAAGCTACCATACCTTTCTTTCTAAAGGAAGAAAAAGATTTGAAGAAAAGGTGAAATTTCTTCCTTCTCACGCCCTTGGGATTGCACACCCTGGGGCAAAGAGGAATTTCTGACATAAGCAGGTTTTATGCTATATCCTGTGTTGCACAGCCGGTAAGGAAAAGCAAAGCTTTCTTTGCTTTTTTTTTAAACACCAGGTCAAGCACCCTTTATAAAATCTGATCCATAACCACTTGATTAGAGACTGGATGAAAGCTTCACTAGAAAATATAGCCAGTTTATGGCAATCAGCAAGGATTTTGCTGGTATTTAGTTTACCGCGGGCTACGCTGGGAGAGAAAAATTCATCAGGTATGGTGTCTGTGTTAGGGTGTGAGCAACAGATCAGACTGAAATAATTTCACGCTTTCATCACTCTACAGAATGCCGTGGTTTTTGGGTGGCGTGTTAGCTAAGTTAGCATGCTTTGTGTGTAGATGTGAAAGATGCTTTTACCAAGATGAACAGATAAAACTTAAATAAAGAGATTACAGAAGGAAACCAAATGGCAGTATGTGCCAGTGCTAGCAGAACAGGCATTGTTCCAGTTAAAAAATGCTTCTGATTTTTAGCATCTTTCCACATTATGTGTGGACAGACAACTCATTCAATCTGTTTAAATACCCAACAAAGCAAAGCAAAAGAAACACAGAAAATTCCTTTGTATTTTTTTCTACATTGGACTGTTGTTTTCTATGGTAAGAACTTCAGGGTCTAAATATATAAGTGTCTTAGACTGTGGGGTATTATAGCAGGCATGAAAATTACTCTAATACTATTTGGACAATAGCAGCTGTTTTTATCTGCTGTGCCAGATTTTTTTATTTTTTTTTTTTGGCACCATTCCTTCTGTTTCCTGTATGCAAACCCAGGGGAGGTGAGGATATCAAGGCTGTGTTTGTGTGAATGGTCATTGCCAAGGTTCTGCCTTTCTACTGAAAAGGACGAAAAAGAGAGCATAGATCTGAACAGACACTGGGCTGACAAGCCTAAAGGCTGAAGTTCTGTGTTTACCAGCAGAATGGCTGCATAATGAACAGACAATGGCACTCCAGGCTTCGGCGTGCAGGTCTGCCAGCATCCCTGTTCAGGGTTGTGGGTGAGAGGCTGGAACAAATCCTCGCAGTTATATATCCTGGTATCCTGGGCTGCATTAAAGAGGAGTGTTGTCATCAGGTAGAATAAGGTGATCCTTCCCCTCTACTCAGCACTATTGATGTCACACCCGGAGTACTGTGTCCAGTTCTGGGCTCCTCAGTGCAAGAGAAATATGGATGTACTTGAACAAGTCCAAGATTAAGGGACTGTGAGGAAACACTGAGAGAGCTGGGACTGTTCAACACGGAGAAGAGAACACTCAGGGGGGATCTCATCAATGTCTATAAATACCTGAAGGGAAGTTGCAGAGATGATGAAGCCGGGGTCTTTCCAGTGGTGCTCAGTGACAGGACCAGAGGCAGTAAGCACAAGCTGAAATACAAGAGGGTCTGTCTAAACATCAACACTTTTTTACTGTGACTGAGCACTTGAACACGTTGCCCAGAGAGGCTGCGGAATCTCCATCCTTGGAGATATTTAAAAGCCATCTGGACTTGATCCTGAGCAACTGGGCCCAAGCAACCCTGCTTGAGCAGGAGGGTTGGACCAGGTGACCTCCAGAAGCCTCTGATTCTGTGATGTAGTCTTTGGCCTTCCTGCTCTGACTGTCAACAAGGACACCTACGCTTGATTTTTGTGGAGGTGCTTTTTTGTTTTTAACTTCGGTATTCTTTCTTCCTTCCTTACAGTTCTCCATCAGTATTATGTATAACTATGTGACTGGGTGGAAAAATTGTAGCTAAAGGTATGTGAAAAGCCAGTTGTGGTGTGTATCTTATTCTACTCACTGGATACAAGACAAAGCTCCACTTGAAAGTTTGGAAATTGGGTATTATCTCTGCTATTCAGTAGTGAATAATAACAGGTTCTCCATATTGCAAGATAAGCACAGAAAAACCTGAGAAGCTCTTTATCAGTGAAAAATACTTTAAGAACAATACATGCACATTTGGATATAAAGAGAGAGTGATTACATTTTGACTAAAGTTAAGAAAAAGGGCTGCTCTCAAATCCTTTAGAAGAATAAAAATGTCAGATAAATATATTCTACCAGCAAAAACAGTTTAATCGTATATGCTGCTTGATGCTGTTTTGCGGCTGCTGTGACCAGTTTCCAAAGAACTTCTATTTCCAAATTGGAGCTGAAAACCTTGACACTGGGTGGGTACATTATGTGTATGTACACATATATTTATATGTTCTCCTTCCCTGGGAAGTTGGGTTTCTAAGAATGAATTGAAACATCTTATTTTCTTAAGCCTATTCTGAATATAACTTATTTTAAAAGATTTCCCCAGCCCACTCACCCAAGTATCCTAGACTAGGCATCTCATTCTCACACTGCATATCATGGAACACTCTGTGATATATCAAATCATATATCAAAATTAGAGAGGAATGAATCATAGCAGATTGAAACTTTGGATGGCTCACTTTCCATGTCTGTGGCTTGCAAAATAAGGCTGAATAGCTCAAAAACCTGCTGTTTTCTCTGGCTTTTGTGCCTAAAGATAGCAAAGAGTCAGCAACACAGGGAACATCCTCCATCCATTTCTTACAGCATTCTCAGGTGCACTCTCTTTCTGCTCTTATCCAGTGGTCCAGATGTTCTGCCAGTACTGCTTCTCCCTCCAGACATTGCTCCCCTTCCTTTTTACCAAGTAGCACATTATTCTTCCTTCTTCACATAGCTAACGCTCAGTTGCAGTTCCAGTACAAGTTCTCCTAGCCCCAACAGATTGTAAACATAAGTTAGACTTTTCCGTCTGAACCCATTTAAGCTGTTCATCTCCTTGCCTCCTGCTATTGCACGCACATGCGTGAGATCTTCTTAATCTCTGCTCACAGGCTCATTATATTGTATGCCTGGTCATCTCAGAAGTCAAGCACTTAAATAGAGTGCTAATCCACAAATATTATATCCCTCATTTTAAGCCACAGCTGGAATCCCAAAACAGAAAATTGTGATACAATGAAAACCTACCAACTATTGTTGAACTATTTTTGAGTGAAGTTTCCAGTCTGGATTGCTCTTCTGTAGGTCAGCTTAGCTTTTTCCTAATGCAAACACAACAGTCTTAAAAGCTGTGTCATCCAGTGATTCACCATCCTGCAAGTCAGAACTAGAATAATCATTTCCTAAGCAGAGAAGTACCACCATGTGATACAAGAAAAGCTGACATTTTAAAAATATAGAGAGAAGGATGCTTTTTCAAAGGTATACCAGTCAATACCCCTAGAGAAGTTACTTAAATAAAACTGTAGTTTGTAAGCCTATGCTAAATGTTTGTCTTTACACCTTATTCCAATACCTTTTATGTTGATGGAAGCAGAATCCACTGAGGCAGAAACAGCAGGCTGGAGCAGCTAAACTTCAACTATGTTAAAATTCACAGTCTTTTGCAATCTCTTGCTACTGCAGAAGGAATGAGGCCAGTCAAGGCTAAGCTTTCCCTGGTCCTCTTGCTGTTTCTATTCTATGCCCAAATATTTCGTACTTGCTAACATCTGCTGTGTCTCTTACAGTCCCTGTTTTGTAGATCCAGAGGTTATGAAAAAAGAAGGTTTGACAAATAAAACACAAAAAAAAGCATGAGAGGATCTGCCTTCATGCTCAGGACAATGGTTCAGTCTCATAAAGGATACTAAAGTCTCAGTGTGGGTTAGCATTGCCTTCCCTATGCCATGTCCTCTTAATGCCTTCCACATTAAGCTAGTGCTTGAAGTGCTTGTCATGAAGCATTACTCTTTATAGCCTTCTTTTNCCTCTTTTTTTTTTTTCATCTTATCTAAAGATGTTCTCATTATCCATATAAATGCCTGTTTTTCTTTCTGAACTCTGTGTCTCAGTGAAATCTTATGGCAGTGGGTTTGACTGATTAATTATGCATTATATAAAAAGATACTCCCTTTTATCAGTTTGAATTTATTTCCTTTCAGTTTCATCTACTGTCTTGCTATTCTTATCTCATGACAAAGGGCAAGTAAGTTTAAAATCCCTTCATATCACTTACCCTCAATGTGCACCATTATTATATCCCCATTACCTACTACAGCAAGGATCTCAATATAACTTGATCCTTGGATGTCACTGGCTTTCATTTTCTCTGTTTTTCAGAACCCTAAAGGCTTTCTAGGGCATAGACGGGCCCTGGTTAACTGGATTATCATTGTGTTTCTAACAATGACATTCTTCAGATATTTAGAAGTAATCCAAGGACCTCAGGACCAAGGACTACCAGCTAGAGCTCATTGTTTCCACACTGTCCTCTGATGAGTGTTCAGCATGCTGCCTATTAACTAGATTTCTGGAAGCCATGCTCATTCGACGCTGAAGTTTACATTGCTGATCAGCTCTAATTAGCTCTTCTCCAAACCATTCTATTTTTTTTTACTCTCTTCTTATCCAGAAACTTTCATGTGGTTTATTTGCTTCACTATTCTTTTGCCCTTTGCTTAAGTGCTCTGCAAGCACAAAGCAACCATAAGGAGTTAGGATGCTTTAGAGCTTACCTCCCTTCCACCTCACTTGGCACAGCCGTACAGCATGGGAAAATGCACACTTAGCTGTGCAGTCATCCCTCCTTCATCCTTAGGGTTCATATATCCCTGTTCTGCTATGCTTTCATTTTTACTGGTGAGAAGATGAGCAGACTAATTATGTGAAAGCAGAAACCTGATGTGCACTCAGAAAAGGCTTTTCTTTTAACAAGAGAAACTTGAAGCTGGTATACAAACCTCCAGGTAGAGATAGCTAACCTTAAACAGTCAGTAGAACCAACAGTGTCTGTTTGACACTATTTCACTAATTTTGATTAAGCTGCAGTTTGAGCAGTGTTTCCTCAATTCGCCATCACAAACAGAATGTAGAGGGCAACCTGTCAGTTACCTGGCTATGCGATGGACAGTCCAGCTCTGGGAAAGGTTCTGTCTGAGGAAAGCAGAAAGTAAAGTTTTAAATCTTTGTACCACTTGTATTTGAATGTAAATTGCATTTAGTATAATCAGCAAAAAATCTTAAAAATCTGAAGTGGACAGATGCACTTTAAATTTTCAGTGTTCAGAGGTCCTGTGTGAATATTTTCATAAAATCTTAGCTCCATCTTACTTTTTGCCATAATGTAAAGACAGTTTATGACTGTATTAACAAAAGGAGAAAACTATTAGCATCTTACAGGACAGATCATTTCTTCTTGGCGTTAGCATTGTGCCTTGTCACCAGAGGTGTCCATCTGACTGCATGACTCTGGTGGAGGGGAAAAGACCATGACAAAAAATAAAATTCTTGTTCTGTTGAAGCCATCTTGCTGTGGTTTAATTAGAGGATTTCAGGAAGCCCCAGATTAGTAAATGGAAATCTTTGTGATTTGCCTTGGTAATTATTGGAATGAAATTTCAGGAGCTCAGATAATTCCCAAGGGAAAGTGCATCTGTGCACTTCAAATTAGCTGCTTATATGCTCGCTTAGAGTCTTTACATGCCTTCCAAACCATGCTGGCATACTTAAAAGGTATGCTCAGGCTGACAGATTTATGAGGAAATCTTTAGTAGATTACCTTGGCAGAAATTTCCCCACAGTATTTAATGCAGAGTGTTTCTCCTCTTCCTAGAAAAGATATCCCAAAGGAGTTCAGCTGTTTCCCCAGGGGCACCTGCCTAAATCCCAGGAAGCAAAAATTAGGAGAGTAAAAGCATCTTACTTGAGACCCTCAGTGTCTCCTGAAACAAGGTACACCTGGCAGCCCTGGCTCTGGTCCCAGGTGGGTGTAATTTTGCCCCATGTATGAGTAGCAGGCTGCCACAGTTTAAGGTTCAGTGTT
>VZTO01023921.1:21863-38976 GCA_013400615.1 Syrrhaptes paradoxus | reverse complement strand
TTTTTTTTTTTTCCCCTTTCTTGAAGTTGATGGAAACTCATTCAGGAAAGAAGTACTTATTTGCTGAGGTAAAGCAAAAGCTGAGGAAGGTTTTGCCAGTGTGCAGCTGGGGAAAGGAGCAGCAAGAAAAATCAGAACTGATCTCCACTCAGAGGTACCTGAGATCCTGCCTCGTGTGAGGGGAGATGGGGATGAAAAGGACGTGTGATTCTCCATCCTGACAGCTGCTTGTGGCATCAGGACTAACTGCGCATCGTCTCGGTAAAGAAAACTGAAGATAAACCCAGCTAAAGAGGGAGAGAAGCTAGACTTGGGACAACTTTATCTGCTCCTAATGGACCTAGGTACATCTTCAGATTCTTTGCTTCTCCCTGTTTTTATGATATGAGAAATTTATTTTCTCCTTAGAAGGCTGAGCACTTGGCTGAGCTGTGATGCTCTCAGCCTCTTCAGAAGAGCAGTGGCTGTAGCAACCCTGGGTTACAGTTCCCCAGCATCTTGAAAGGAAAGGATGAGGACTTGTCACTGAGGAAGAGGAGGTATCATTCAAGAGAGAATGGATGGAACATATTCAAGCCTGCTTTGAACTGAACACAATGCCTCAAATGACAGAAAGTGAAATCTCCTGTTGAAGAGAAACAACCTAACGACTCCCCTAATGAGTTTGCGTTGTCAGCTCCAGCTTGAGCAACTGTTGCCCTGAGCAATTTGACTTCTCTAGGTTTCATAGTTGAGTGCATTTTAAACGAGTCTGAAGACTTATTGTGGGGGGGGAGCAACACTTCAAGGTGGGTGGCAGGACTTTCCAGGGCCCCTTGTATTTATGTAAGCTTCAAGGGGCTGAATGGACTTACCTCTTTCTTCGAGTGAATCCAGATTTTTAAACAAGTTTATCTATACCATTTCCATGTGTCCTGCTTGATCTCTCCAGCAACCAGCGCATCCATGCATACTGCTCATTTGACGTTGCCTAGCCCAGAGGATCATTTTTAATAGTTCTAACCTTTTTAAATTTTTTTTTTTTTTTTTTAGAGAGAAGCCTGTGTCTGTTCCTATTATTGGTGGTGAAAGTTTTTGTGCTTGGAGAGTGCTGTTCCTGACTTGGCCCCTCCCTTTTCAAAATGAAGGGGTGCACCTGGGTATTTGTGGCAACTTTACTTTGTCAGCAGTTTTGCCTCTTCAGAGTTACGGCAGCAAAGAGAGAGAGAAAGACGAAGAAAGAACCAAATCAGTACACAGAGCCTTTCAATGCTACCCTCTCAAACAGTGAGGAACTGCACGGGCATCCCAAGGTAGGTGTTTCTGTGTTGTCAGTGCGTGGTAGAACTTATTTCTGGCAATAACAATCTTACCAAATTCTATTTAATTTTAAAGAGAAATGTTCTCTCTTTTGCCTTTGCATGATTGATTTTCTAGCTTACTGAAGCAAACACTGGAATACTTTATAATTTATTTTAGCATCCGCAGGACTGAAGTTCCTGTCCCATAGTAGCTGACTAAAATGTAAAGACATTCTGGAGTCCTAGTGTATGAACAGCTATCCTGTTCAGAAACAACTGATTAAACAAAGGCAAGTGGGCTATCGCAGTACAATAGAGATCCTGGAATATTAATGTATGTATCTCTTGCAGGCAAACCCTTTACTCTCTGGAATGTTATTTCAAAACTGTCTTAGGCAACAGTATAAACACCTGAGCATGCCTGAGCTTTCTCTGTGCTGCACCTTCTCCCAGAGAGGCTGCGGTGATTTGAAAATTACAGATGAGAAATGTTTTAGTGCAGTCAGATGATCTGTTTAAGGTGATTGTGGCTTTGGTAGGAAAGGATTCAGGATGGTGGTAATTGTGCAGAAGTGGTGTGTGTGTGATGCCTCGGTGGCTGTAGCTGATGACTTGCTAGGCTGAGTGAATGAATTTTGCAGGGAGTTTGGGAGAATCACCCCACAAAAAAATTCCAGTCCATCAACAGAGCCCCCACAATCCCATCAGATGAAAATTTGCATAGAATGCTTGAGAGTAGGAGAGGGAGTTAGGGAATTAAAAACAGGTCCTAGGATTGGGAGCAGGATGAAATGGGAGAGTGCAACACTGAGAAAGGAGAGAGTCTCCCCTGTCACACAGCCCCTCTTCTTTCTCTCTCCCCCCCCCACAAGCCCACAAAAATGTCCCTTGTTCAAACGGAGGTGACCTCTAAAACATGACTTTGATCACAGGCATTAGGGATGGCAGTCACTATAGCAATAGAGGAACAAACCTGTCAAAAATTGGGGCATGGCAGAGGGGGCAAGTTGGAACAATTGGGCTGACATCCGAAATATCCTGTTCAACGCTATTGTGAGAGTAATTGGTTAAGGTTGGGCAAGTCTGGGAAACGGCCCTCTATATAAAAAAAGCTGGCTGCTGCACTTGAAATTATCATTAGGGGTCTGTAAGCAGTCTTTCTCCAGCTAATTTTTCGGTTGTGTATTGCAGGGCTCTGTCAGGACAGGTTGTATACACGCTAAATTCTTGAGGTGCTTATAATCAATCACTTTCTTCTTCTCTCTCTAGAACTGCTTCATTCTGCTCTTGCAGAAGGGGCCAGATGTGTATCTGGTGCAACTAAATTTGAGTCTATTCTGGAATTAATTTGGCTTGATGGGAAATGTGCCGGACCACAAGCAGAATCAATTCTAATTGCAAAAGCAAGCAGAAACGGAGCCTGGTTAGTTCTGATATAGTCGTACGTACGTTATCGCTCGACGAAACGCAGTGCTCGGAGGCTGGTGGGCATTCATTAAAACAGACGTTGTTTGGAAGCTGCAGTTTCTGTGTTGAAATACTTTGCTTTAAAATATCCATGGCAAAAGCTTGGCTGCAGTGCGAGCTGGCAAGTTCACCGAAGGCGGGTTCTGTTCAAGGATAGGACGAAACCAAATCTTTGATGTAAATGCTTACGAGCTCTGCTTGATATCCACTCCCAAATCTTGCAATGCCAACTTTTCTCCTTGGAATCTATTTGAGGTTGAAGTCCAGGCTTTAGTTCAATATTCTAACAGTCGTGGGCGATTGTATTGTATTTTCTATTTATATAGCACCAGCCCCAGCTAAGGGGATTATTTTACACGTACTATAAGTGCAGCACTTATTGCCATGATTTCTGGGGAAAATGACAGTTGCCATTCAGAGCAAAGCATCACAATTTGTATTGACTAAGGGAAGAAGTACTGGTGAAGCTGTCCCTACCCAACCTATCAAGCTAAAGGAAGGTTGAAAACCCTTCTCTATGGAAGACTGACCTCTTTGATCCTTGAAGGTACAGTTTTGTTTCATGAAAGGGTGCCCTGCACAGCAAAGTGAAACAGCAGGAGTGTCCCATTTCGTTTCTCTACAGCACATAACAGGAAAGATGGAATTTTTTTTGGCCTTGTACAGTAAAAATTAAGGCTGTGTTTACCTTGGAAGACTCTGTGGCCAGCTGGTAGCTTTCTGAAAGCAGGAGCAGGGAATGAAATGCTAGCTGAGAGCAGTAGGTTTTTATTCATACTGTTGAAGAGGTAGATGTGTTTTCCTTCTAACGAAGCAAAACAATTTGGGACAAATTTCTCTTGGGAATTTTTTTCAAGCAGGAGTGGAGAAAGCTCCCCTTAGCATGACTCATGTGCTGAAACCTCTGCCTAAAACAGGGAAGCAGAAGTCTCAAATCTGACAAACCTGATACTTCCCAGGAAAAGTGTTGGGTTTCCTTTTTTTTTTTTTTAAGTTCTTCTCAAGTCTTATCTTTGCTGAGTTGCTGTCAACATGACGTGCTTGCCAAGCACGGGAGAGCTTTCTTCTCTGACACAGATGGACTAAGAGAGAGAGCGGAACATGACCGATGGAGACAGGTTTTAACCTACGGGATGTTCTTACTGGCCAAGTACCTGCAGCCGCCACTTGCCAGGTTTACCTTCCCCTGGCCAAGCTGCTCTATTGTGAGGATGGTCAAACAGTGGAAAAGGCTGGACAGAGAGGCTGGGGAGCCTCCAGCCTTGGGCACAGGCAAGACCTGCACATGGTCCAGAGCAATCTGCTGCAATTCACCTGCTCAGAGCCGGGGCTGCTGACCTGGACAATCTGAGCAGCTTGAGCTGTTCTGCGAGATGCTTTTAGGGGTAGTTCAGCGAAGCAACTCAAGGACAGCATCCTGACCTGGGGAAAATTATGGACTCAGTGTCCCAGTAAAATTTCAGGGATTATTTGAGGTCAACAGAATTTTTACCTTCAGTCTAATTCCTACAAGAAACAGTGTAAAGGTTTTAATTTAGTCATCCACTATGTAGCCAAGAGGTCCTTTAGGTTTTATTTCCTTTGTGGTCCTTCTGTCTCTGTCAGACATCTAAGGCTAGGTCTACCTGGTTTATTGCTTAAATCTCTCTGAATTATTTCTTTGAGACCTTTTGCTTCCACTAGAGAACAGCAGCTGGTTCAATGACATTGCATAGATTGCATTCCTCCTCTGGAAAGAGATTTCAGTCTGAGCCTGAAGTGTGTGATTACATGTGTAATTGAGAAAAGTATTTTTGGGTCTGACGAGTATTAAAGCCATGGGAGAGGCTGGACTGTGACCGATCTGTAATAGAGGACGTTATCTGTCATGTTTTGTATCTGTCATCGTTGTCAGTCTTGCTCTGGCATGTCAGGAACAAGAAGGGCTATAAAAAATAACGTGCTTCCCAGCAATTCTCTGTAAAATCAAGTTGTATTCATACATCTGACTCAGCATATCAAATAATTCGGTGCTTGGTCTCATTCCTCAGAGCTGTTTGTAAGATTTTTAAAGCTCCTTATTAAAGTATGTGGTCCTACCTCAGAGGCAGTTGTGTGTGCTAGATGCACTGGTCTGTACCTGCTGTTCCGTCCCTTGGCGTTTTGTGACATCCCTAAAGGCAGAACTCTGCTGGCACATCGGGGTGGCACTGGTTAACACTGCAGTTACAAACACCATCTCATTTTCTGACCCAAAGTAGCTCTTGCTCACATGAACTGTTCCATTAAATTCATTAAATTCATTAAGGGTGTGACCACTGGAGGCAGTTGAAGCGGAGAGGCGAAGCGTTTTGAGATAGCCAATTAAAGGAGCGAAGAATCGTTTTTTCAATCCCAAAACATAGTGGGAATTTTCCTAGGAATTCCAGTCCAGATTTGGCTAAGATAACAAACCGAACGCTGCTGCTCTTGGGAGAATTCTTGAGAGACCTGTAAAAACCACAAGTGGTCAGGACCTTGGTTTTCCATCTCATTAATAACCAAGAGTGTGTATACCCATAAGGTTTTAGCAGCTGACATAGGATTTTTCATGCTAAAAAAAAAAAAAAAGTGATCTGTTTTGACCTGTTCCAAGTAAAATACGCTACTGAAATAAATAACGTGCTCCTAATTTCATAATGAAGCTGACAATACTCTTGCTGGTGCAAATCAGGTATAACAACATAGAAATTTGTGGATTAAGATAATTGAAATGCTTCAGGTCCATTTTGGGTCTGGCAACTGCTTAACTATTAAGCAAAGTTTTCTTAAATATGATTCCAGATGGATGAATGCTTAGATAACTGAGCAAAGCTTGCGGGGCAGTAACTCCAGGAATAACGACCGTGGACCGGGATGGTTAGGTGTATGTTCTTGGATGCACAGCTCTGACTAACTGCAGGGGAAAGGATGCTGTCCTCTCCCAAAGCTGTAACCTTTCCCTGCTTTCTTGCCATCCTGCCCCACTCTGAGAAACGCTTAGAGCCAGACTCTGAAACTGCTTTTCTCCATTTCACGTTGGTTTTTAGCGCAGGTGCAGACTGGATCCCAGTATCCCTGGATTTTGGGAAAGTTCGGATGCAGTTCAGAAATTTTTCAGCATCAAACTCTGCTGCTTATTATATTTATCTTATTTCTGACAGTATTTTCTGCTGGGCCGGAGACGGTGTGTGTCCCTGGGCAGCGCGTGCTCTTCTGGGACTTGGAGCCAGAAAGAACCGCAGGCTCTGCTTGTGCCCAGTAGCCGAATTACAGCTCAACTTGTCTTTTATTGTGCAGGAAATTAAGGAGAGAGCAGGCTAACTTCTCATCAGTGTCTGAAACTAATTCTGAAGTGATAGGTGCCGTTGCATTCTGATTCCAAAGTAACGTTAAAAGACCGGATTGAAAGTTCATTAAAACTTGCTGGCAAGGCTCCTGTTGATTTTGGAGGTACCGTTCAAGCGCTCAGGAGTAAGCCTGGTTTCACCGGAGTTAACGCGAGGGTTCCTCCTGGCTCCTGGAGGTTAGCTTTGCTCTGCAAACAGCACCCCAGGAGGGACAGGTCCCCTCTGCCGGCTTTCCAAGGCTGTTCTCAGTCCCGACCGATACCTGTGTTGGCTGCAAGGTCTCTCTGCCTGCTGGAGGCTGCTGCTGCCAAGAAAAATAGAGGCTTGCATGCTTATTGCTGGGATTGCTCATGCATGCCATAGTAATTAAATAATAATACCACAAGGATGGAACATTAATTTCAACTGTCAATCATCCTTGTGCTGGAGAAATCGGGGAGTGCCGTGACTGTCTTGTAGAGGGATTTGTAATTTAAGCAAGCCACTGGAGAGCTATGGGATTTTTTTTTTTTTTTTTAAGCTTCAGGAGTTTTTAACGTATTTTTTCTGGGATGTGCCATCTGGATTTCTTTTTTTCTCCCTGACAAGATGTCTGCTCTGGCCTGTTTCTTCACAGCTGGAGC
This sequence comes from Syrrhaptes paradoxus, assembly GCA_013400615.1. Taxonomy (NCBI): domain Eukaryota; kingdom Metazoa; phylum Chordata; class Aves; order Pterocliformes; family Pteroclidae; genus Syrrhaptes; species Syrrhaptes paradoxus. Next base: position 32,259 of record VZTO01023921.1, on the reverse strand, counting down.
TCCAGAAAGGCTGAGAACATCTGTTTGTCTTCACAGTTAGTGGTCAGAGTCTGCCCATGATTGCTGGCTTCTGCTTCTAGCTGGCCTCTTTCCTCGTTTTTGCAGTGGAGGAGAGTTCTCTGGATAATTTCTCTGTGCCTACGATATACTTGCAGAACATAGGAATGGGCAAGTTAGTTAAACTTGCCAATGAACATCTTTTCTATGATCAAATGTGGACTTCAGTTTTCATTGTGAATTATTTATTTTCCTGTGTGCACGTTTGTCACTCTACAACCTGTGATTTGAAAGTTATGGAGCATTTCAAGGTTTTAATCTCCCTGTATTGCTTGATTAATCCAACTGATAAATGGCAGATGCCAGTGGTGAACAATCTCTGGCACCTGGGCAGGTTTCTGTGGCTGAGGGTCCCAGCTTCAACATCCTCCCAAATGCTGTATGTTTGGATCAAGGCGGTGGTTTAGGCAGCAGACAACAGCCTGGTCTGGAAAGTTTGCATTCTCTGAATCCATGTAGTGGCCAAAGAGATACAGTGATATTTGTTCTTGTTTCTCTTTAGATCCTAGAATCTCCAGATCCTCGAATCACAGATCCGCGGCGGACCTGGATCTCCTTTGTTCACCGCCCAGATGATGGCAATACCTCTAAGAAAAGATGCAAAGGGAAAGACAAGAAATTAGTAGGTTATTGCTAAGTTGCCACCAGCTAATAAATGTGCACTGTGCCTTCCCTTCCTACGAGATGCTTTGTGTCCTTTGGCTTTTGCCTTCCCACCCCAGAGAGTGCTGCGTTTTCATGGGTTTGTGTTTAATTTCTCAAAGTATTTCAGAGAAGTTTGAAACAGTAAGTGCTACATGCTTTGTAAGATAAGGTATCTGAATCCCAACATTCATTTTTGTTTAAACCAGCTGTTTCTTGGACTGAGCCTTTTTTGTTGTTTTTTTTACTGCTCAGTAGAAATAAAATTAACATTTTTTTTCCTTCCACTAGATAGAATCCAGGTATCTCAAAGGGTATATTAAACAAGGTGTGGACAAGGAATTTATTTCAAATGAATGAATTGCTTATCATCTGCTGAGTGATGTGTGATCATGTGTGCACTTTTGGTCTGCTGCTGAGACAATCCTGAATGCTTTCCATGATTTCTTTTTGTTTCTCCGTGCGCTGATAGGCAGCAGTGCTTCCGTGAAGGTTTCCTGCAGTTTAGTTGAGGAAACAGGAACTTCTTGGGAACAATATCCATCAAAATAGCATTGATAACACTGCTTCATGTTTATACTGCTAGTTTAAAGCTCTAATGTGTGTGTGGCTGCCTGGAGAGGCAGTTTAAGATTTCCTGCATCAGGCCTGTAGTTGAAGTGATAGTGGAGGGGGATGCTCACGTGGCTGACAGCCCTGTAGGACCGTCATAGCTGAGGGAATTTTTGATCTGTCAGTCCAATTGCCTGGTTCTAATTCCCGTTTTTCTTTGGTTACTTCCTTAGCGTGGCCTTGTTGGACCCCCAGGACCTCCCGGCCCCCAGGGACCTCCAGGAGCACCTGGTGCTGAAGTCACCCGAGAAGTCCTTCTGCAGGAATTTAAGGAGCTGTTAAAAGGTAAAGACTGGAAGAGCTTTGTGCTTTTGTCATCTGCTGCTTTTGGTAAGCACCGTGGCAAACGAAGAAATGGCTTTGCAAACGTTTACCTTAAAGCATTCCCCCATCTGGCAATCAAAAATTTGAAAAAATGTTTCCCCAGTGCTGCTTAGTTTGAGTTGAAGAGTTGAGTGCAGAAGTCGAATGGCTTCATAGACCAGGCTCTCCAACTAAGCCTTTATTTTCCTGTGATTTTCTTTTCTCCTCAGAAGCCGTTGAGCGTCGAGCATCCCTGGCCATCTCAGCCCATCCTAGCCAGCTGCCTCCACTGCTGCTCTCCTTGGAGGAAGCTTCCCCCCAGAGACGTGTAGAGGAGGCGTTCCACTGCAAGCTAAAAGGACAAGTCATCGTCGATAAGAAGACCCTGGTAGAACTTCAGAACTTCCAGTCGGTGAGAACTGAACTGTGCAGCTCCGCAGTGGCCGCTGTGCGTCGATGAGCTGTAGTTCCCCTAGTCCCAAAGCTGCTGGGTGGCTCTGTAGGTGGAGGTGTTTCCTGAAAGGGCAGGATAATCCCAGAAGTTCATCTCAGGCTTGGATGCTATGAACGTAGCACTGCCTTTGTTGTGATTGACAGAAGTAGGATCTCCTATGGTGATTTCAGCACCGAAGCTCAGCTGCAGTAAGATGGACATTTAGCTCTGAGTCCTCTCCTTCCTGACAAACCCAAGAGACTTTCTCCCTTTCTTGCAGCCCAGCTGAATCTCATCACAGTTCCTACTGGAGTCCTAACAGGTCTGTGCAAGAGAGGGCTGTCTCACAGGTCCAAACAACAGCCGGTCTTTTAATTTCAGTTAGTGATGGAGAAAGACCAGTTGCAAATAGGATCTGAAAATGTTAATCAAAGCGATAGCTAAAACCAAGTAGTTACTTGGTAGTTGAGGAGACTTACTTTAGACTTTGGAATCACAGAGACTGTCTAATAGCACAAGACCTTCAGGTACATGGTTGCTTTTAAGAAGAATTTGAAGAATATGAACAAGGAATATGATTTTCCATCATCGGGGTTTGCTAACACTGTCCCTGTAGTAGGGTGCTGAGCTTCTTCCCAGCTGTGCTGAGTCCCATTTCCATCTGTCCAGCAGATCCTTTCCTATGGGGCAGTTTTGCTGCTAGGACTTGTCACAGCTGCAGTGGTTATGCTCTAAACAGGGTGCTTTCCTGGATCTTTCCCAAACACGCTTGTGGAAGCCTGGTTTGACAGCAGTGTGGGTGCTGGCACAGAGGCAAGATTGTACTTGAAGTGTGGGCAGGGCTAGAGAGATCTGCTGCCTCATTAATTAGGAGGGAAAATGTGAATAAAGACATCTCGGCAATCGGCGCGTAGGCTGATGTTTCCCATGCTTTGTTATCGTGTGCCTAGCTTCTTTCTAATTGCTCCTGGCCCTGGAGCTGATGTGGGAGGGCTGGCAGGACTCTGGATGCCAGCCTTTCATTTCAGCGCTGGGACAAGAAGTGTCTGGTTTTAGCTTGTGCTCTGATCGAGGGGAATTTAGCAGGGAGGGAGACAGTGGATGCCCTTGCAAAGATGAAAACATTAAACAGTTCAAGGGGGTGAGAGAGTGAGAATTCCCCTCCCTCCCTTCTATCTGTTTAATAACATGAAGAAGCCAACAGTTTGATATTTCTCAGCGAGATGATAGGGATTGACTCTCATTCCTGGATTTGGACCTTACCCAAAGCATTCTGAGACAGTGGAAAGAACCTGTGCTGAGAAACAGCCTGTCGCTTCTATGCTCTGTCATTTGAGGATGCTGGCCAAGTCATCCTGACCTTGAGTATTTCTTGAGAGAGCATTTCTTGCTGAATTTCTGGCTGGGTTTATCCTTTTGTTTAATGACAGGTAAATCGATGCATTGCTTTCCACAGTGTTTATCACTGAAAAGCTGACCTGGCTGTTCACAGCTCGATTCTTTGTGCACGGTTCCTCTTTTCCACCCAGGAGTAAACTGTGGAGTGTACGAGGGAGGCGTGGGGATAGGAGGGGAACTGAGGAGGAGAAGCTGACCTTGGTCTGTGCAGAATGGCTGGACTCTAACTTGTTTGTTTGCTTTTGGTCTGCTAACTGAAATCACTGTGTAAGTAGTGAGTTGCCCAGACAGAAATCCCTGCAGTGTTTGCAGCAGCTGGGCGAGTGTTCTGATGCGAGGCAGCGAATGCAGCAGGGAGCTCTAATTGGCATGAGGTTTAACGGAATATTTTGCCCAGAGAACCTCTCCCTACATTGTCTATTTCTATGAGCAAAAGAATAACAAAGCCACAGAGGGCATGAAAAAACAGGAATGTTTTATCAGTGATAATTTACTGGTGCCTAAAATTGCCTTCCATGCTCAGTCAGTGGTTTGGGAATTATGTTGCTGATTCTGCTAATAGCTGTAACAAGAAAGGAATGAATTAACGATGCGCTGCAGTTTTGCTCATAGAGGGGTGGATCTGCTCTTCCAGTGAGGTAAATCAGAAATGGCATTACCACTGGTGTAGCGATAGGATAAGAACAGAATCAAGCTCCTTGCATAGTCTTTGTTGTTAGGTTAGCTGTTGTACTGTCTGTGTGTGTGTGCATAAAGAAATCAGAGCTCCTTTCGTGTGTCCGTACGCGTGCATAGGCACACATCTGTGCACACTGACTTAGTTGTACGAAACGTGGTTGTTTTGCAGTTCATTGTGACTGTTTTTNGTACTGTCTGTGTGTGTGTGCATAAAGAAATCAGAGCTCCTTTCGTGTGTCCGTGTGCGTGCATAGGCACACATCCGTGCACACTGATAGAGCCTTGGTTGCGTGAAAGGTAGTTGTTTTGCAGTTTATTGTAACTGTTTTCTTTTTATATATATGTCATCTTATGCGAAATGCCCCTGCTGCTGCACATGGAGATATTTTCATATACATACATCAAACATTTCTAGTAAAGTTCTGTGAAATTTCAGACCACAGCTAAGGGCTAGGGATTCTTCTTGCCTGGGATTTGCTGAATAAAGGCAGGTTAGTCATTTCACTCTTTCTACCCTAGTAACTCTCTAAACAAACACCACCAGACCCAAATATTTGCAGCCTTACTTCCTTTCAGAGAGAAAGCTAAATAAATTATTCCTACCCTGCCCCGTGAAAGCTGGCAGCTACTGGCTGTGATGAAGCAGAATGGTGAGGCAATTAACTTCCTTCTGCTACCTGAACAAAGGTGTTCCACTTTTTTTTTTTTTTAGTGTAATGACACCTGTGGCAACACTGCTAAAAGCATACTCAAATGTTGGCTTGTTGAGATCGCCCAGTTGTGCATTTGTGCGTGTTTCAGGGACGTAGCAGTGTTCATGCCTTCTCCCAGTCACATTGGAACAGCTCTTCCGTCCCGTAAGACCGATGGAGGGCAAATCTCTCCGGACAGCATTCACGGGGATGCGTTCCCAGTGCACACACTGCCCTTGCGGTGGAAGCAGAGTCTGACTAATGTGCTTTCTTGGCCCGTTGAAGCCTCTCTTGCTTCTCTCCAGCTCCAGCCAAATTCATATCGGGCAGGCCAAAACAAACAATAAACATTTCTCGCAGAGTTTATTTTAGTCTGAGTCAGATAATCTGCTGTGAGTTTGACTTAGGACTGCTTCCTTGCCATGAGGAGAAGCTGCATGCTATTTTTTGCCTATTCTGTAGAATCCAAGGTTAGAACAAAATGAAACTAAACATGGAATCGGTAAGAATCCAAACACTTTAACAGTATCAAAGCTGTCCGACTTCGACCTGGAGTGGGTAGAAAAACCTCTGGAGGCCCATAGGAGTGTCTCCTCTGTACTTGTGTCACAAAAACAGCGTGTAGGGTTTCAGGCTTATAAACCTGGGGGCACTGCTTGGCCCCATCTGGGAAATCCTTGGGAGTAGTGGGGACCTCTTGACTCCGAAAATGGGAGATCTTGTGTATCAGAGCATCAGTGGAGGCTAGAGGCACTGGGACCAGCAGAGCAGAGGGATGCAGTAAGCACAGTCCGAGTCAAGATGGGTTAGAGTTGGGCAGTGAGCACACAGGGCATCGTCGTGTCTCGTACTCATCACTTCTGTGAGCATCAAATGCCGAGAGCGAGCCCATCTGGAAGGTGTGTTCTGGGGAGATAAGGCCAGTAGTCTTGCAAATTTTTTTCAGCTTTGGTCTCGTGCACATAAGCTTGTTCTTTGTCGTGGGCAGAGGTCATTGTTGAGGGCGCTGGGGACTTGTTCACCATCTGCTCTTCTTGTCTTACAGCCTCTGGCCAAAGGAGCGTTTCTCCGGGGAACAGGATTAAATCTGGCAACAGGACGTTTCACAGCACCTGTGTCCGGCATCTACCAGTTTTCAGCCAATGTCCACATCGGTGAGTCTTGTCCACAGAAGCCTTTTCTATACTGCTTGAGAGGTGCGGGAGGGAGTCCTGGAGAACTCGCACGTGCGATGGCAGCGCTTTGCAGTGAGCTCTCCCTTTGGTCCCACGACCCAAACCCCTCTCCGGAGAGCCGGGTGCTTTCACAGTGGGCTGCTCTGTGCAAACCAAACAAACCAACAGTCCTTATGGAGGATGGGTTTAGGGACCAAATATATTCATGTGTGGAAGTTATGGATTCTGTAAAAAGACTTTAGAAGAAATGAACATGATGATGTAGAACTGCATCAAGGCAGTTTTGACTCTGTTTTGTTCATTCAATGGTTTTAATCATTTAGTGGTGAAATATTTTATAATTCAGCATCAGAAGGTGCTTTTCTAAGAAGTCTCCAGGGTTACTGGTGTCTCTGTGAAGCCAAACACCAGCAACTGGTTGTCTGCTATGTTGTGAAAGTTTATTTCTTCTGCTGCTTTCCCCAGACCACAGTGAGTTGAAGAGTAAAGTCCAACTCCGAGCCAGAGATAACGTCCGAGTGTTGATCTGCATTGAGTCTCTGTGCCACCGATACACGTGAGTTACTGCAGCGCTGTCTGGGCAGTTATTCTTCTCAGATGGGCCAATGTTTTAACTGGGGTAAGAGGGAGCTGTGCACCCACTGACCTGATGGCAAGTCAAAGAGCTTGCTGAAATGAAAGCAATGATTTTCTGAATGAAATTAGTAATTCCATCAAGAACAGGACTCGTGCCCTCAGCCCTTGGCTTCCCCATGAACAGAGACTTGTCACATACAAACCCAGGCAGGTTTATTGGGACGTTTAGAGGTTAACTTGCCATCTGAAGAATTTATAGCTACGTTCTCCAAAGAACACTAACAGTAAAAACATTTTTTTCTTAGACAGAACTGACCCAGATGTTAATCCTTTCGATAAAGCTCTCTGATGTCTGACTCAGAGTTTTCATCAGTTGCCCAGGGTCACAACCTGTAAGGCTGTCCTGAGTTGACTGAGCTGGACAGCAGTGGGAGGAAAGCAGGGTCGGGGCTGGGTGAGAGACGTCTCATACGGTGGGGGAGAGGGTGGCTGGTCTGTGGCGTGGCAGGAAGATGGGTGGAGAGATGGGAACCTGTCTGGACAGACATGCTGCTGGCACGGGCTGAGCAGCTACCCGTGCTTGTGGAATTTCCTGGGGATGTCGGCATACGCAGTCATTCATCTGAGGGAGCTGAAAGAGCCCCCAGGGCTTTCGGCTGAGGGAGATGGAAACTCAGAGGCAAGGAGACAGTTGGAGTAGAAGAGATTAATGGTGGGAAGTTCCCGCTCAAGTTAGGCTTTTGGCAGGATATGACACACAGACTGAGCTCTTCAATCAAGGTGGTGCCAAGTGGCTTGCTCTCTCTGGGCCAAATTGCCCCTACCTTTTATGCATATTATTTCCTTGCAAGGGGGCTGGAAGCAGCACGTTTGCACTTGCTAGGTTTCGTCACTACCTCTTGATGGAAAAAAAGGGAGGAAAGGGGTTGGCTTTCTTGGGAAAACAACTCCATCTGCTACCACTGGCCAGGCAGACTTCAGAAGAACCAGCCAGGCATGGAGCTCTGCGCTTTTATATTGCTTTGGAACTGAGCTTATGTGGGTTTGTCCTGATTATTGATGTCTTGGGTGTCTCCTTCCACCCTGAATCCTGTACAAAGGAGCAGAGTTCTGTAAACAGAGGATGCCACAGAGAGAGGCTGTCCTGCATCTTGCTACTGCAAAGAATATGATGGTTATAGAACATGATTTTAGAAAAAGCTGTGCTTGAGAGGTGATCTGGAGCTCTCCTTTGAATTTCAACTGAAGCACTTTTTTTATTTTTTGGCCTGTATGTGGTCCTTGATCGAAATGTCCCCCTAAAACAGCCTGCAGCTGCAGAATATGTTCCTTCTTTACATATATTGTTAAGGGGAAAGAGGTCTTTCATGCCTTGGAAAGCAATGACCTGTTACTGGCAGAATGCATATAGCTAGCTCTTCGCAGAATAACCAATATAAACTATTGTGGTGGTCGACAAACTGGGATAACTGGTATGCAGATAAATCTAAAGGGTGTGTTTAACACCTGTTCAAGGCTGGGGGATAGAGATTACAGGAGCTTGAGAAAAGCCTCTGTGAGAGAGGGTAGCTCCCAGTTCCTCTCTGCAGGTCTTTAACCTGTTTATTTTTCTTTTGCTGCTGTTTAGGTCTTTGGAAGTCATCGCTGGTCTGGAAAGCAACAGCAAAATCTTCACTGTCTATGTCCATGGCTTACTGCAGCTGCAGGTAAGCCTGTGCAGGCTGGGAATCGCTGGGTTAGTTTGCTTGGCAGGATGTGGAGTTATTTATTGGCGAGGCTGAATTCTCATCAGGAGGTGGGGAAGTTGTTATTAACCTTCTTTCTACGGTTAATGAAGTTAAATGCCTTACTGGGGGTGACGAGAGAGAATCTATGGCAGGAAGAGGAACAAAAGCCAGACTCGTTGCACATTCTGATCTTAAGCCACACAAGTAACCTTCCTTCTAAGAAATGACAGTAAATATTTTTCTTTCTCAAATCTCTCCTTGTATTGTCAAGATGGCAACTGTATTTCCTGGTTCATGGAAGGGAACCTGAAGCACAGATGGCCACTAGTCACCCAAAAAAATGCAAGTGCAGTAGGGACCCAGTTAAGCAATAAATCTGTAACACAGTTTTGCTACAGAAAGTTTTTAAGATGAGAAAGTGCCACCATAGAAAGAGTTGGTCAGATCCTGTTCCCAGGAGCCACAGAAAAGGGCCGGAGGTTTCTGTGCTTAGTTCATAGAATAGAATCATAGAATCACAGAATGGTTTGGGTTGGAAGGGACCTTAAAGATATCAAGTTCCAACCCCCCTGCCATGGGCAGGGACCCCTCCTACTAGCCCAGGTTGCCCAAAGCCTCATCCAGCCTGGCCTTGAACCCCTCCAGGGATGGGGCATCCACAACCTCCCTGGGCAACCTGCTCATTTCATGGTAGTGAAATGAATTTTTTCCTCCTTTTACAGTGGAATAAAGTGTCAGATATTTTTGTTTCCCCCTCGTTCTCCTGCAGGCTGGCCAGTACACCTCCATATTTGTGGACAACAGCGCCGGCGCTCCCATCACCATTCAGAATGGGTCGGATTTCATGGGCATGTTGATGGGCGCGTAACATCATCTGCAGGGAAGGAGACGAATTGGAGCCTTGCAGTGTACATTTGACTGAAGAAACCTTTACTTTGACTCTTGAAGACTGCTTCCTGTAACTGTTGGCATCTTTTTAAACAAGCAAAGAGCCTTTGCATTCACAGATACTTCAGCTTGCTTTCAGAGGCTACTGCTTTTCAAGGTCCACACCAGTTCATTCATCTTAAGAAATATACTTTTATAATTCAGAAACAGACTCTGTAATATTTAATTTGTGCTTCACCAGATGCTCACTGAACAATACACTGAGATTTGGAATTTTTTATAACTTTATTTCACAGTAGCACTTGTAATCAGCATGTCTTTGGGATTGATTGTGGGGTGTTTGAGTTGGTAAATGAAGGATTGAGAAGGGAAGTAAACCAGGGACTATATTCTACATGTTGTGGAGGAAGGAGACAAGGATTTGCCAGCAAAACTGCTTTTTTCATACAATTGTAAATGGGATAGGCCCTCTCGTGTTCAGGATTGGATATATTTGACAAGAAGCACGTTGAATTCTCGGTGCCTGCTTCACAGGTGGGAATCCAAAGTCTGAACTCTTTAATTGTGGTTCTTTATATCTAAGTTTTTCCTTGATCTTATTGATGAAGCTGAATACCTCGCTGCCTGTACAGTTTTGTTCTTAGGAAAAGGTAAGGCTGATGGCACCAGTTCTAGCATTAACTCCTTTACTCATGTTCTTATGTTTTAGTAAGATTTACGAGTGGTTTTGGACTGCATGGCATAAACAGCGTCCTCTCAGGTGCCATATAATCGTTTGTAAAGGTGTCAGAGGCGTTAGACTGTCTAAAGCCTGGCAAAAATAGTGAGGACAGCAGCCTCAGATCAGGTATGTCACCTCTTCGGTGTGAAATAATGGAAGAAAACACGGAGCAAGGCTTGCCTTCATCAGATGGCCGGGGTCTGGAGGAGTCTCTTTGAGCTCCACTTGGACATTGAAAGTGCTGTCAAAGACCACCCAAAAGACCGTCCAGTTTGCTGGATTTCTACAAATCTGTTTGCAAATGTAAGCATGTGAGATGGAGCCCCCAAAGCAGCTTTGCATGTAGCTCCAGGCTATAAACTCATTTTAACACAGTGAAAAGGTGTTGACATTTCGTGGGGTTAAGGTGTTACCCAAGGTGTGGTAACACCCTTGTGATTAAGAAAAACCACACTCCTGTAATGAGCCTCAGTAGCTTTTCCTTTCAGCAGACA